>JAJIZL010020340.1:830445-918780 GCA_023969395.1 Amblyomma maculatum
GACGCCTTTTTCTCTTATTCCACTTTGACCAGCGCCATCTAGAAAGTATAATTCTCGTTGCCGCTGCTTTCACATCCTCCCTTCCATTACGGCGTGGTTAAGGTTTCTGTTGTTGTTGTGGCTGTAGGAAGAAGGAAGAGAAAATGCACGGGCCAGCTGCTGGCTCTGTAGCTGAGCCACCTCCGCTACCTCGTGCAGACAGAAGAGAAAATAGAGAAGAAAGGAAAGGAAGAGGGAGAGAAAGACTCGCGCCGCAACAACAGCCGTCGCCCACCACCGAAGCGGTGGCGGGTGCAATGACGGCCTACAACAGATAAAAATTCGGTGGCAGGCAAGCCCCCGCCGCAAGCGGCGGTGACCTACCTGTCCCAGCTCCATCAGGGGAGTACTGGTTAAGGTTTCTGTAGAACAAATTGTTGTTGTGGCTGTAGGAAGAAGGAAAAGGAAATCCACGGGCCTGCTACCGGCTCTGTAGCTGAACCACCACCGCTGATCTATTAAGTAACGGGACCACCATCAGGTAGGTGCTGAATCTTGTATATGAATTTACAGCGTGACACCCTGTCGAACGCCTTACAAAATTCTAAGAAAATTATGTCAACTCGCGACCTATTGTTAATACCTTGAGCAAGATCGTGCACGAATTCAACAAGTTGTGTTATTGTGGATAGTCCACTTCCGATACCATGCTGGCGGGGTTTAACTAGTTTATTGGCCTCTATGTACAGTGCTGGAAGTTTCAGGATACGGAGTTCTAAAATTTTCGATATGCATATATTAGAGAGATTAGTCTATAATTACTGGGATAGTTTTTATCTCCTGATTTGTGTTTTCGTTCTTCTCGTGTGTCTTGTCTGCTTTGCGCTACAGATCTCGCTATGTTCACGCACCAACAAGCCCGAAAAGCCACCCTTTTGTACAGGAATTAGTTTGCCGACTTTGCATTCTGAGGGAATGCGACAATTCAAAATTGACTTCTGAAAGAGGAGACAAATATATTTACTGCATTGCTCGGCATAACGTTTTAAATGAGCAGTTAGGGATACCTACGGTGCCACTACTTTTTTTTGCGTCAAGGTAATCGAGTAAGGACAGCACAGCGGCCTCTGAAATTGCGGAGGTGCTGACCAGTTTCTCGTGGTCATATTGTTGTGACGCAGGCTGCTTGACAGGGTCGTTATCAACAGTGAAGATAGTTTGAAAATAGTTATTGAACGAGTCTGCTATAAGCTTGCCGTCGAGAGATGACATTGGAAGAACTTGTCACTGGCTTTGCCTTGAAGTACTGCAAAAAGTTGCTGGGTGCTGTTTTAATAAAGGTGCATAAAGTAGTGCTGTAAAATTGCTCCTTTGCAGTTCGCGTGGAATTTTTAAATTGCTTATTTACCGAATTTATGTGAGAGCGATAGTTAGCGATTGTGCGGAATTTGTACCGCTGCCTTAGCCTTTTGATGTTCTGTTTAATATGAATAATAATATGAATAATATGAATAATTTAATATGAATAATATGAATATGAATCGCGCGTTGCCCAGGCATTCGGTTTTTAATGAGCTTTCTAAAATGTATGAAAGAAAGATTCAATGCAATGGGCAATAACATTTTTAACATACAGCCAGACGCTATCAATGCTTGGCTGCTTATCAAGCACAACTGCTGAAAAGTCTCGTATTCGTGAACTAAATAAGTTATGATAACATAACCGTAAGCTCTATTAGATACAAAGACACGTTTTTCAGTGCGACATGAACGAACAAGGTTAGCTATAGACAATTTACGCAGAAATAATTTATGGTCTGATATTCCTTGAAGTGTTTCTATTGTTACGTACGTTGCTGCTTAGAAAGTGATCGCTATGGAAGACAACGTCTAAAATTGAACTGTTTGTTTGTGAGCTCGAGTGGGCGTATCAACGATTTGCGTAATAATGAGCGTAAAAAAGAAGTCAATCATCAGGTATTTTTTTGTAGTTCAGGGGTTAAGAGATCAGTTAGCATCAGGCAGATTAAAGTCCTCTGCCGTGATAATCTTCCCGCTAGAGGTATGACTAAGCAAGTAGTTGAACAAGTATTCTAGGTATGATGTATCGGCATTTAGAGGCCTGTAGATAGCAGTGACAAGCAAAAAGCCATAAGTTAAATTCATTTTGCACCATACAGCTTCACAACCTGTCACTGCTGGAATGACGGAGTATGCTATTTCTTGCTTGAGGGAAATTGCTATGCCCTCACTCCTAGATCGTTTATCCCTTGAAATTATTGCATGGCCAGGTTAGACAAATTCACAGTCCGAGGTACCAGGTTTTAACCATGTCTCAGTGACGGTCTCGATGTCAGGCTCAAGAGCCAGAGAATTAGCCGCGAGTTCAGGCACTTAATTAACTTATCTACGGGCATTGAAGTTAAGAATGGTTATTGATTTTGCTTCTGACGGCTCGAGGCTCTAGTTCTGGCGTGTCGTTTTTTGTGTCCATTTATACAATATCGTTTTGGTCGTTATCCCAGACAAAAAGTTATCCGTTTATCCGTACTTTATCGTTGGTTAGGAATACTTTTTCTTTTCGGACGTGATTTTCCTCCGTGCGGCCCAAGATTTTTTCCTGACATCACGAATAGCACTTATAAAAAAACCTTCACTGATAGAAAAGCCAGAACTTTTCAATTTGGAACATTGTATGAAGATGGTGACCTTATTGCGGCAATCGAGAAGTTTCATGATTCATCATTGTCCGGCTATCGAAGTCGATGTATCCCCTCGATAACCGAAATGTTACGCCCTAGAAAGCCCTCGAGTGGGTTTTGTAGTAGACTAGAGCAAAGTTTCAGTAGGTTAATTTGTTTCTTCTTTTACGCCATGCACAATAAAGTTGGATCGGTAGCTTTCGTTCTCCAGTTCGTCGATTTTTTTTTGTTATAGTTGCAAGGCTTTTATCGAGCGCAGCTGCTCTCTTTGTGCAAGCCGAGATTTAATTTAAGCCCCGATATCTTCAAAGCTGTGAATGATTTTTCATATTTTTTTTCATACACCCTGTGAAGCAGCAACGCTCCGTTTTACGCATTCCTCCAGTGCAGATTCTGCCGTACTCGCGGATTACTTTTCAGCAGCGAAGGTGCAAAACCAACTTAAGTTTCTCAAAGCGAAATAAAAGCGAGCGGAGTGCCGAAACAGCGCGCGCGAGACGTTGAGAAAGGGAGAGAAGGGGGTGTTTTGGGGCTTTTGTTGGCGCCGGCGACGATGAAACTCCAGCTCTGGCTGCAGACAACTTTGTTTTACCCCGCCGGGGTGGCGCAGTGGTTACGGCGCTCGACTATTGTTCCCAAGGACGCGGGATCGAATCGCGGCCTCGGCGGCCGCTTTTCGATGAAGGCGAAAAGTTAGGTGCCCGTGTGCTGTGCGATGTCAGTGCACGTTAAAGAACACCAGGGGGTCGACATTTCCATAGTTCTCCATTACAGCATCTCTCATAGCCTGAGTTGCTTTGGGACGCTAAACCCCACAAAACCAAACCAGCTCTGGCTGCAGAGCATAAAACTGCAATGCAAAGCGACTCGGGAAGGGAAACTTTCCACAGGGCTAACAAAGGCGAATTCATAAATAGACGCCGACAGGACAGGCACTGACGCCTGTCCTGTCCGTGTCTATTTGTGACTTAGTCTTTGTTAGCGCTGGGGAATCTTTTCTGTAGAATTCAGCAACTAGCCCAGCAATTCGTTTTACTTGATTACACCGTCTGGGGAGTCCGACGAGCGACTAGCATGGTGTTTGAAGGAGTCGAGTCCCATCTAGCGGCATGCACACCGGGGGTGACACGTCGCCTCTTCTCCGAGTCCTGCATGCCTTAGCACGCTGACTTACCAATTACGCGTGTTAGGCCTTGACGTAATTACAAATCCGCCACCTGCTCCCGAGCCTGTGGCAGCATTACGCGCAAGTTTGCGCCCACCTCATCTTTCCTAGTAACAAGGCGGGACCCACCGCTTCCAAGGGTCCACAAGATGTCCCCGACACATCAGTTGCTGAGAACCACATACTTAGAATATACATCTGTGGTGCCAGAATGTAATACATTAAAGTTTTGAGATCGTAGTATTGACGTCTGTGAGCATTAGGCGCGTTGGGAATATCCTCCTCGTGCAAAAAAAGGGGGCATCTGACATTTATAGCATCTTTTTCACTAGAATCTGCCGTAGCCAAATCATTCCCTCAAAATATTCAGGTAAGATTTAAAAACCGATTGGCCACGCTAGTTTCAGCTGGGTTCTCAAACTTTTTATTGATGGGGGTCGTCGAAAGCCTGGTGCACAAATTTAAGGCAAATACAGTGAGAGCTGGGAAGGCGTTCCTAGAAATGGGAGCATGAGACCTGTGGTTTTGCCTTACGTGCACAATTGGCCCACAATTTAAAGACGGTGGCAAGCAGACATTGTGTACCGCATGTCTTCTCAGAACCAAGGAAGCTCGGAAGCTATTTAGGGACGCTGAGAAAAATGACTAAAAGAGGAATTATATTGTTCGCGGTAAGCTCACGGCCGCGTACCATCCCCAAACTAACGGCCTTACCGAGCGCTTCAACCGCACACTTACGGACATGTTATCCATGTATGTATCACCTGATCACCAAGACTGGGACCTCGCTCTTCCATATGTGACATTTGCTTACAATTCTTCCAAGCACGACACGACTGAGTATTCACCCTTCTTCCTGCTCTTTGGCAGGCACCCCACCCCGCTTTACCTTTGGACATGCTGGTTCCTCCTGCTGGCCGCCCCATAACTACCTACGCAAGTGACGCCATTGCGCAAGCCACTGAAGCGCGCCAAGTAGCCCGTAGTCGGTTCCTCACCTCTCAGACTTCTCAGAAGTCTGCCTACGATAAGCTACATCGCCACGTAACCTATGACCCTAGGTCCTTGGTTCTTTTATGGTCTCCTGCACGCCGCAGCGGTCTCTCCGAGAAACTTTTGTCCCCCTATAGTGGCCCTTATCGGGTAGTGCGCCAGGTCAATGACGTGACTTACGAACTTGCCACTCTTGTGCCCGCGTCTTCCTCCTCTCACCCTACTACTGACATTGTCCATGTTTCGCGCCTGAAGCCATACGAACTGATGCCTTCTTTTTCAGATTAGCGCCGGGACGACGCTTACACAGCCGGGGGGTCGTGTTACGCGATGAGGAAGACGAAGTGTTTCCTTCTCTTGCCTCGCGGAATGCACAAGGTGATCACGAAGAAGCGGGATTGGTTCCGTGTTGCTGCTTGCTGCTATGCCACTTCAGGCTGTTGTAAATACACTGTAAATACATCGAGTTTCCACGTAACAATATTGTACCATTAAGCATGGGCGACCGTTTATGAGCTGCGCCGAAGCGGTAGTGCAGGGAATCCCTATCGCGTCAGACCGCTCACATGTTGTGCAAACTGGGCGATGCATTAATGCGCGATTCAGGGAGCACGAAAGAAACGCTGAAAAAAAAATAATAATGGCCAAACGTGCCGACATATGCGAAGTCCTGCGCGTCAGGTTCTTGCGACCTATGTTCTCTTGGTAGGCAAATTCAGATTCTTTCAAAAAGTAGACACTAAGGCTGCGGAAATATTTGAGCAATTTCTTTTTATCGCAAAGAAAGCAAGCTTGTGCGTCAGTGATACATCAATAGCTCTGTAGAAGACCGCAAAAAACTATTCCACCTGGGTGTTATCATATGAGCCATAAATCAAGATCGTGTTCTTTGCATGAGTGGCGATCAGTCCCGTCACCTTTGTTGTGTCCGTATGTGCTTTCGCTCCTTCAGCAGCCAAAATTTGCGTAGCGTCCATGCAGTCCAATTCTCATTGCAGCAGTGAAGCAGGTGGTGCCGCCCTTGTGTCACTTGCGGTACCATCAATGCGTTGCTTTTAGCTTCATTCTGCATCTACTATGTCATCAGGTAACTACAAAACAGGATCAATTTTTCGCTCACATAAAATGCCAGGTTCGAGGCCACCGACCTCAAAACGGATTCCCCTAAAAAGCATCTATTTTGGAAGCACCAAATATTAAAAGTTTTCTACTTAATATCTGCACAAGTAGAACTTGAAATGGAATAAGCTAATATTATGTTTCAGTACAGCTTTTATTTTTGCGCATCGTTAAAAGGCAAATGATTTATGCATGAAGTAAAGAAAACCATTCACACAAATAAAAATTATACATGACCAAAGCGTTACACAGTAGTTGTCAAATTTCCAAGCAGAACATGAAGGCGACTGCCTCGGTAGTAAAGAAATCAGGGAAGCAATTCATACAATAGTCGAAGTTGGTCATCCGCTGCAAATCCGCCTTTTATCAGGTTAGTTAAATCTAATGAAGGAGTGAGGTAGAAGCACGGGCTGATAGACCGCGAAGGCCTCTGCACAAATACTAAATTTCTGCATTCTCTCACTTGGACTCCATGCTCATCGTGTCCATTCGGATGTAAGACAGTCATTTTAATCTGCTTGAATGGCCATTGAACAGTGTTATCCATGTCTCCCATATTTAACTGAATCCCAACATGTAGAGTCATAGTGCCCCTGGTGTGAACGATGCAGATATTCGGGATGACGCAGTGGCCATGAACGTACACTTGACGGCTACCATAGCAAGCAACGCCATCCTCGTGTGCGCTATTATAAAGAGCGTTAACATATTTCACAAAAAACTCGAAGCTGGAAGTAGTCAGTTCAAGAATTTTTTCCGATGTGTGACCTTTTTTGACGGCGTTAGTAGCTTTGTTTGCTTCCATTTTAATCGCTTCGATGGACAGCATAACATCAGCCAAAATCTCGTGGCCCTGACTAGAGATATCGCTACCCCGAGACATAATATTTTGGATTAACGTGATTACCTTTCGTGACAGCTCAACAAACAGATCAAGCTTTGAAAGTAGTCTCTCCTCTGCTTTTTCAGCAGCCATGAACAATTCCCGCGTAGCATTCATTAAAATATTAAGGTTTTTTTTCATTGCCTCTGTTAACCCTTTCTTAATTTGTCTTTGCGAAGCTTTGATCTCCCGGTCTCCCGCTACTGGTTGTGCAGTAACGCTCTCCTGGATATATACATGGTTAGACATTGATTCTTCGAAGTCGCGTAATTTGTGGCTGATTTGTTCTTCCACTGTTTCATCGAATTTACGTATCCGACTGGACAGTCCACTGAGTCGGTCACTCTGAACCTTTGAGTCACTAACTAAACGGTCAAGAGATCCCTTCATTTTTTCCACCACGCTCTGCATCGTTTCTCTGTATGAGGCCAAAATTTGCGTAGCGTCCATGCAGTCCAATTCTCCTTGCAGCTGTGAGGCAGGAGGTGCCGCCCTTGTGTCACAGCCTAATCTCAGGTGGGCGCAGATGCTCTTGCAAAGTATTGTGTCGGAACAAACGGGGCAACAGGTTGCGTGGTGTTCACATTGATGCTTCAAGTGCATGCCCATCTCTGTTGCGATCATCACGCGCCCGCAGCCATGTTTTTCGTTCACACATTTGACCTGAAAGAAGATAAGGAACGATATAAAAATATCGAGTTTAATTGCATAAAATAGCTAACGAACGCTCACGAAAATGCTTTGTTGGCCTTGCATGCAATGGCGGCCAAACCAGAACAATAAGCCTATTGTACAGCGCTGTGCGTTTGAGACAGTAGCCTTTAGAGCAAAGTTAAAAAACAGGGGAATGATTTCATCACACAGCAAAGAAAAAGGGAAACTGAAAACCAAACTGTAAAGCTACTACTGGAAACTTCACTCTCGTGACAAAACGCCTTTTTGCGACGCCTATCAACGCACGCAGAAAATCCTTGTAGTGAAGGCTGGAAACATCGTGCAGTGTAAAGCGCTAGTTCGCGCCTGTCTATCAGAAGTGGGTTGAAAGCAGCGAGGATGATTTTAGCTGCTCAAAGTATACGCAGCGTTGAGAAGTGGCTCTGTTTTTGTAAAAATTGTGAAAAAACTAGAAGAGGCCATGCTCAATCATCGGCTGGATTACTCTCTGTGTTGACTGGACGAAGACCCAACAGGGAGATTTGCGCGGTGCATTCGCTATACCGGACTAAGTTTAAATAGCATGCATGTAACCACGTCGTTGCGACCTCACGAAACAGTTTACCAAATTAGAGCGATGGCGCAAAAAAGGCCGCACGAAATTCTTAATCGATGGCGGTGAGCGTATGAATGCTTACGCGCTCAAAGGCGGTAACCGGCGAAAACGGAGGTGAGGTTGGGCCCATTCGTCGTAACAGCCTCACAGCAAAAGGCTGCGCAGGACCGTTCATTACGCGTATTCTATCTGATTTCGCCGCTGTGATTCGTCATAGGCGCTCAACGAATCCCTGGTAGACGCTCTCGTGCTCAGGTTAAAAAAATTGGAATTTAGAAGCTGGGCTAGGTCTTCCGTAGACCTCAGCCTAGAGTGCAGTACGCGCACCGCGTCTAAGGGCCAAAATGCATACTTGCTGTCATGGATGCACAGCTATCAGCATCCAGAAACAAAGTCGAAAGCAGAATCAAAGAAAACTGATTCGAAATTGAATTCCCCTCCATGTATTTGCTTCTAGTAGGCCTTCCCATGTGACAAACAGGAGAGAGCGCAACGAACAATTTAGAGAGAGATGACATGTTTATTATTGACTGAAGCGCCTACATTCAGGCTTAAAATGTTACGCGTACAGTCGAGCGCGATTTGAAGGTTATCGCGCGAGCGTCGACCGGGAACATGAACAGCGCCATGGCTCAGAATTCTCTGCTGAGGCGAGGGAGGTATCAGGCAAGCTTCCTTCACTCTTTTTGCTGTTTCTTCAGCAGCCGTCACTCCCTGCTGGGACATCACTTTCTTTTTTTCTCTTTTGGTTCTGCGAACAGGCAGTGACCGTTGTGCGCACGACGTATTCTTCGGCATTATCTGAAATTGGACTCTTTATCGCAACAAATGGAAAACTTAAAATAGAGAGAAAGGGCGGTGAGTTTATCGCAGGGATGATGGTTGCTGTATGGAACAGCGAACGAGGGAGAGAAGATTGCGAAATGATTTTTCCTGTTCCAAAACCGGCCGCCAGGTGCCTGGAGTGCTAGGCTGGTCGACGCTCGCGCGATTACCTTGAAATCGCGCTCGACTGTACAATCTGAGCGCAGTACGTAATATTGCGTCGAGAAAAGTAACACCAGATTTCTCGCGAAGGCCGATCGAGGATTGCTTTTTTGAAGCTAAAACGCAACACGCTTTGTGACCGCCCTCTCAAGCCCTGCAACGAGCTGCGACTGTGGCTGCTAAAGCAGCGGCTGTAACTGATTGGGCAACTGCTGAATAAACAATGACCTTGAATATGCATAAAGTTCAACAAATGTCGCGCACTTGTGATCACAAGCATTAAACAGCACCTACGACATCGTGCTATGAACAGAAAGGGTGCGCTTAGATCTGCCTACTTCTAATATCGGCACTACTAAAGAATCAGAGGATTCAACGTTAAAGTAGGTGGGCTGAAGCTTAACCTTTGAAGCTGATCGTCGCAGGTTAGTTTTGGAAGCCATAAATTATAAATTGCATCACTGGAGCAGTGCAGTTTGTAATCTGCCTGATATGATTAGGACTGCGCTGTGCGGGTCTCGTTTTCTCGTCGGTAAGATATCTTGTCACCCTGCCTTTCAGATTTACAAGCATGCGCCAAGAAGCCTAGCCCGCTTGCGGAACTACTACACGACCTGAAAGCCGCGGTGTCCATGCCTAGTCAGAAACGAAACACGAGCTCCTTCTGGTTTCGACTGATGGGCTAAAAAAAACGTTAAGCCACCATTGTCTCTATTGGAAATTGGGTACGAGTTTAGAATATTATCACGGAGGTTTCGGCCACCAAGATGTATCGGTCTAGCGTACGGGCCAACAGATGCTTATGAAGATCCTCTCTCTAGTTACAGCAGACAGCGGTTAGACTAATCCAAGGCACTTCCGGCAATGTTCTCGATATTTTAATAAAATTACACAAGCCATTAGAGTCGCACGTTTTGATTAAACAATTGTCATACCCACTGTCTTGCCAGTACATCTGGAAAGTGCTGCGAACAAACTTTTTTAGTAATGCTTATTACCTTCTTGCTAAAAAACAGTAAAATAGATGCTGATATGGTAATTACATTCTGCTTCCGTTCATGCATTCCCCACCTGCAATTTCAGCAGCTGATGAAGATGGAACTCCTCCCAGGCGACGGCCCCAGGTAACTCGTAGCGGAATCCGTCACGGGGACAGGTGCATGCTCCGTCCAGAACACTCTGCTTGTAGCAATCTTCACACAGCGTGTGGCAACAGGGCAGAACTGCCGTCTTCCTGCGCACCAGTCCGCAGGCGCTGCATACCTTGAACTGCTTAAGAGGCTTGATGAAGACTAGGGGCTTCCAGTCGAGCTCTATCGAGAACCCGACAACCGTGTACCGCCAAGCTCCCGGAGGCATCGCTGAGCGAGGCATCATTGAGCGTAGTGTGTCGTTTCACTGACCCCCTGCTCCAACCGCCGTGTAACAGTGGCTGAGTGGACTGTTTGCACATCTTAACGCGTGCCGTTATCAAGCTCCAATCACAGTAGTCCCACGTGTGCTTCCTTGCCTGTTGGAATCAGCATATCACGGGAAGCGGAGGGACAATGCGTTATAGCGGTTTGTTTCTGTATCTAGGCGTGCTCATTTAGTAGTGTTACGGAAAGTGGCGCAGTTTGTAAGACATAAAACAAAAGGCGAAAAACTACGGGGTGACTTCAGTATTTCGTGTAGTTTTGGCAATGCCTTACGGCAGTCTGCTCGTCATCAATGTTATTCAAAGGGCAACCTTTTCGGCGTATGTAAACTTCATGTTTTCTATACGGTCTTGCTGTCGTTGTTAGTACAGAAAGAAAAGAGGAGCACTTGCGGTGGAGGTATGGGGGTGTGGTTGGGGGGGGGAGAGGTCTCCTTTAAGCGGTAATCACACGGGGAAGCCTTTCGGGGAGGGGGTGCGGGGGCGACGCCGGCCGGCGGAGCCCTCTCCCTTGCTCCCGCATTCACATGGGCGACGAAGTAAGATAGGGGTGTCAATGTTGCCAGATAACGAACGCTCGGCGCGCGCCGAGAACGCTGTCTGCGCTGCTTGCTCGCTCCCTCATCGCAGCTGGGTTCAATGTGATTTGTTGACATTGTGAACTTTGGTATTGTGGATGGGGCGGAGAAGGGACGAGGAAGCCGGAGACGAGTTTACGATGAAGTAGCGAGGATATTTTATATAAAATATGACATCTGTTCATGGTCAAAACAAGATCACAGAGACAAGGTAGACATTACAGCCACGACAGAAACAGACTAGAACGCATATCCTCACTTTTTTTCCATTACTACTAGGTCTCTAGATGAGGACCGCAATTACTCCAAAAATGAAAGGAAAGTATTTTATGTACTTTGCTCGATACTACAACGCGCGACAATGATCGATGGGCTACCAGACCGCAGCTTAAAAACCTCCCTGTAGCTATTCTTCACACGGCGACCGGGCTTGAGCATTCGCGGGTAGTATGAGATTTCTTGTTCGTACACAAAAAGCAAAGTATTAGAACAAAATAATTGCATACTGCACATATTAGTAGCATTTTACGAACAATAGGCACTGAACTTGGCAGGAAAGAAAAATGTCTATCTGAATTCAAATAGGTCATATCCTTATATATGCTGACTAATGGGAAGTAAAGGCCTTTACTTCCGTTCTTTCTACTTTGGTTGTGTGCCTCTACCGATTTCCCCTCTAAAGATTCTTTACTTTTGTATTCTTTTCTTGTTATCTAACTTGCCGCTTCACTGCGATGACATAATACAGGCTTGAAGAAACAACACATAGGAACAGAGATACGATGCGCGCACGCTAGAGTTCCTGTGCTCGCCATTGCAAGCCTGCGTATGCTCGATGCGCTGCACGCGAACAAAGCAGGGGAGATGCCTGAACGCGGCAGAGGTGTTTTCGTGCGGTCGGAACGCATCTGGCCCGGCCCGCTTGCAGAAGTTTCATGTTCAACCCGGTGGTCGGCGTTTGTGTTTTTGTTTTTTATATCTTTTCTGAGAGTATGTTGAACTAGGTCCCAGCAAACAAACGTTGGCTCGCATTTCCTTTTTCAAATTGTGTTTCGGCACGCCGACTTCCCGGCGCCTCGCCATGGTCACAATAATCGAGGCGTCAGATTGCGGCTCGGCCCACACGTCGAGGTCCGGCTTTCGTCTGGCGTGTTGTGCCTGCGCGGTTAGCGCGAAGAGCATTGATGCAACGGGTATCCTTTCATTCTATTCCCTTCCTCCCCTTACATGCCTGTAACATTGCTCATTTCTGTTCACATATATAAACACTAGCCCGCACTTCAACGCTTGCGGTTTATGGGTTTTCGGGCGAGTGTAAAGATTTGCATTTCCGCTGCCGAACTGAGGATGCTTTTGGAGTTAAAGGTAGGATGCGAAAAGCAGCTTTTTTAAGTGTATTAGATAATGCAATTCACAAGCTTTGTTTCAGTCATGGAAACTCAAGGCAAATGGACTTTTTTTTTGAACCAGACAAAGAAATCCGCTAATCTTTTCAACCCTTAGAGGGCCGGAGGGCCCCCTAAGACCGGTGGGACCGGTGCATTTGAACCGTTTGAACCGTTGATAATCCAGCCCTGTGCTAAGTCCGGAGGGCACAGTTAATTTAACTCTGTAGCCTGGATAATCACGCTGCTTATAGCTGGGGAATTCAACTGCTTCATTACTATGCGAGAAGCAGTGAGCCTTTGCTTAGTACACGCCACTCTCCCCCTCCCCTTCCCTCCCCGCATGGCCGGATTATCCAGCGTTCAAAGGGTTCAAATGAACCTTGCCCACCGTTCTCAGGGGCCCCCGAGAGCTGGAAAAAATTGCGGATTTTGAGGTTTGGGCTGAAAATGTGGTTTATGGCTTATAGTGTTTACGTCCCAATGCAATTCAAACTACGAGAGACGCCATTATGGAGGGCTCACGAAATTTCGACCATCCATGGGGTTCTTTAACGTACGCTGACATCGCACAGCAAACGGAAGCCTTGCTTTTCACCTCCATGAACAAGCATCAACCGCGGCGGCCTTAAAAATAGTCAAACCGTCTTTCCGAGTTGTCATGATTAACATTAGAGCATATATATCGGAATTTCAATCTTCCAAAAGGTGTTCGACGCATCGTACGCAAGGTCAGCCTCATATTTTGCTAGTCAAAGTACAAAGAGTTGTACTTGCCCAAAGGGATAAAAAAAATCCAAATGGTTTTAGTTGGTTCTAACTGGTTTCAGTCGGTTTCAGCTGGTCCCAGCTGATGCATAAATGGGATTAACGAGGTACCAGATGCCTACCATTTGGTAGTCAGCGGGTACCAGTTGGCGGTCAAGTGGAATCAAGGGGTTCATAGCTGGCTTTCAGCCGAGAAAGCTCGTATTAGCTGGGAAGTCAACTGCCCTCTGTCATTACCGCAGTTGATTTCAGTTGTGTTTTGATTAATCTGAGCAATAAAAGCTGCGGCAAAAGCAATACATTATGAGTTGGAGAGTATGACTGTCCATAGCTGACAGCCGCCTCAGCAATTTGTCGCTGCTGAGGTGGGGAGGGGGAGGGGGGAACGCAGATTCTCTGGCGGATGAACGTTTTAGGAGCTTTCCCATAAAGAATCGAAAAAGCTTAGAGAGAGTAATTACCTTTATTGACTTGCCTAAAAGTAGAATAAAAAAAGCAGACGTGCTATACGAATACACGCCTTATTCATTTTTTTCCTGTGAAATATTTAAAGTTACATTTTCTTCATTGTGTAAATATGTAATGTTACTGTATAAAATTAGAAGCTCCTTTTAGCTCCGCCACGTAAACGCGATAAAACAACTTACGAGTAATAAGCATTATTTGTTGTACTTAAAGTCAGCATATAAAACATAATATATCATAGTTTCTATACAGGTAATGCCTTAGGCCAGCATCAATTCGTCGTACTGGACGAATTCACAAACCTATTAGATTATTGGTAGCGCAGTCTCGGTAAGAATTTGCGAAATGCGTATGAACGAGACCCATCTTTAATTCGTCGGTGCACACACGCAGCCCATCGTCCTGCGCTATCGAATTAGCAAAAAGAAAAAAATAATCACTCGAGGAATATATTTTTCACGAATACACGTTTTGATTTTTGACGGAGGATGTTGTGTGTCGAGTCATTTTGTAGAGGAGGAGGAGGAGCAAACACTTTATTTAATGAAAATTAAGTGAGACACTCCCACGAGGGCCCCTTAGTGGCAAAATAACTCAGTCTAGATCTCAGTCTGTCCGTGTGCTCACCGCAAAAGCATGCGCTCAGGCGATCTTCATAAACACTCAGAAGATTATTCGAGTAAATATGCATGACGTGTCGTCTCTGTAGAAAATTCTAAAGCGAATCAAGTCTCAAACATGACATGAAAAACAAAGGCGGAGGGGGAGGGAGTGACTACAGGGGCCCTCTTAGTTCTTTTCGAACCAGGCCCTCATGACAGTTAATCCGCCTCTGCCTCCCTGACCGAAGTACAGTCTTTGTCAAAAGTGTAGAGCCCAGGGGTTTTGCTTCGGAGCCGCTTCGTGTGGCTTGTAATGGATTTCCAGTATTCCGAATCTGTTGACGGGTAAGAATATTTTTTGTCCTACCCTCCCCAATGGAAAGGACCTGCACTATTGCTAAATCAGCGCCGCTATAGAGCTCGGAAGCAGTCCCCACGGGCTGTACGTCCTGCATACATATGCTCGCGCTCGGTCGGTGCACATGGAGACCTGCCCAGAAGTTTTACACTAGACCACGTCGTTGAGCTTGAAGTGCGGATGGTAATTGGGACTTGGGGTTACGAGCCGTCGGCTACGGGTGTCGGTTCAATAGACCGAGGTATTGATCCATGCATCAATAACGGGAGGTTCGAGCCAATGCACGCGCGGAGTATCCCTCTCGGGTGTCGGATCGTCGTTTTCAACCGCACAGGGGAGACAAGCCGCCCGCACTTCGGCAGCTGCATTGGTTCTGATGGATAGGCACTCATAAAAGCCACGCCATGAGAACCAAGGCACCAACCGGCGATCGAGCTGATGTGTTTGTCCCGCGAGCGGCGAAAGACCGAGGTGTTGCTTTCACCGGCGCGTTCAGCCGGCAAAGAAGCTGACCTTGGTTTGCAGCTACTGCCGCTGCCTCATCGCATGTGAACTGAATCGTATGGCAGCCTGAAACGGAGCCGAAACTGCACAGTACTGAAACAAAAAACTAGAAAAAAAAACCGCGCTAGGTCAGGCTACGAGCGCGGGATGCATTACGGCATTTGCATGAACAGAGCGACTAAGGAGTTAGTTTACTGAGGGGCTTCAGAGTTTAGCTGTGCTGAGCTCCCTTAGAGTCCGGAATGCGTTGCGTATGGCACTGTATCGCATGCCGCCCATTCTCTACACGCTCACATTTTGTCATCGGAGAGGAGGAAAGTGACAGCGACTGGTTACATCATGCAGTTTACCCTCACAGCTTGGAGAGGACTGGATGGATGGATGGATGGGTGTATGGAATATAGGAGCGACCCCTTTGAAACAGGGTGGTAGCAGTTGCTATCATGCTCATCCAACCCCCCCCCCCCCCATATCTTATTATTTTAGATGGGTTACTATACCATCATTCTATATATTGAATTTTTGTTTGTACATTACTAACATTATGCCATTTTTCTGCTTTTAAGCCACCAATCTTGCCAGGCGTCCGCAGCGCCACTCCTTTTCTGCCAGCCCTCCTTCCTCCATGCAGCCCTCTCCCGGCTCCCCGCCCTCCTCCGAGGCTCTGACGCCAGTGCCGACTCAACTCGTCGCTGCCAGTGCTGCTCTGCTCCGCAGTTGCTGTTGTTGTACTCCAGCCAATGGCGTACTTTATAAGTTCTCACGATGCCTCCTAAAAGCCATCGATATACGCTGCACGGGTTTTCCCCTGAGCTCGATTGGAAGACAGTGCATTTCATGAAGTCTCTACCTCCACATCGCATATGCGGTGCCTGTGGACTGGTGCGCAAGAAGACGGCTCTGCTTCCCTGTACGCACGTGCTATGCGAGGCGTGCTACGAGCAGTGCGGGCGTGATGGCGGCCATGACTGTCCGCTCGACGGCAAATGCTTCGAGGATGAGGACGTGATTCTGGTAGAATTCCCGGTAGACGAGCTGCTTCGAAGACAGGTACAGGTGCACCGACGTGACTTTTACATTCACTTTCGTGCGTTTTCGTTCAGGCCTGCGAAAATTATTTTATATGAAGCAAAGCCGCTTAAACAATGAATGTGCACAAAATAGACAACCTGTGCTAGGGGTATCTCGCGACTTGATACCTTAGCGACGAGCGATTTGAAATTCGTGCACGCTGTAGCGGGTACCCGTAGTTAGGTGGCTCTCTTGCTTTACAAGAAATGGTACACTAAATCATTCGTTAGATTTAATGAAAGGGCTAAGTATTGCAAGAAATAAATTGTTTTACCGAATGGATGCTCATGAAAATTCTTTTTTCTCCATTATTGTAATTATTCTAATTGTCGTGCAATTGTAATCTGCGAAATACGCGTCAACATTTGCAATGGTCAAAAAGCTGTCTAATAGCACGCACTGAGAGTTCCTTAGCCATGTCTGACGATCACCGTGAATCGCCAGCCCTCATAGTCGGACTAAGTAAGCGGAAAAGAAAAACGACACTGCTTAAGGACCCTGCTGCAGGATTCTGTCGGAACTCTGAGGACAGCGCTGTCACTTGCATCTATATGTCTGGCGCTCAGTTCCCCATGGCAGATCTGATATTACCAGTGTAGGCCGTTCACCAATGTCACAGGGGTGCGCGCGCTGGCCGCCAATCGGTTTTTGTTTTCAAACGCATTCTTACACACAACGACCCATAATTAGGGGGTCTTGCTAGCTGCCGTCAGTGCACTCCTTCCAGATTTGTGTTTTGTTTACCGTTTTCCATTCAAAGCACGGGTTCGTGTGTCGAGTGTAACCCTTGAAACGAAGAGCGCCCGCGTGGAGGGTGGGGCAGGCCCCGGAAGAAGAAACGCGCCCCCAGTCGAGAACGAGCCATGGCTTTCTTTGGTTTCTCTTCAATCTTTCTCTTTTTTTTTGTAACACACATATGGTGTGTGCGTGAGCGAGGGGAGATACACAAAAGCGGCCTTAAAAATGTCCGTTCCAACGCGCTGATGCTGTTGGAAAACAGGCCTTTCCCAGCTTTTTCCGCTGCCTCACACGAGAGGCAAATACCCTTTTCTCGCAAACGCCGCCCGCCCGGTGATGCCGCTTGTTCTGGCGCAGTGGCGCCTCCGTACCATCGCACCAGGATTGCTCGCAGTGGCGAACACGTTGAGCCGTTAACACAATGAAGGCTGAACAGGTTCCCTTCATTTCCTGTTCTCTGTTTGTCTGTTCGTCACCTTATACTTGGCGCTTAACGCACCACCCTACAGCATCACCTTTACTGATGTCGTGGGCTCCTGTAACGCTTCAGCTGCCGCGGGTCCAAAGCAGAGGTAGAATAAGCGCCGGAATCCCGGAACGTCTGCTTTACAGGCTGCCATGTCGCAATCGCGAAGAAGGCCAAGACGAGAAATGATCGCTTCAAATAGACATGGTGGGGAAAATTACCGTACGTTTATCTTGGACAAACTACAGGCCAGATGAAGACTAGTCCACGTGTCGAAACGTTGGCTCGGCTTGCGAACTGGGGTTCCCTTCTCTACCCTTGCTCATTCCCTTTCAATGAAACTCTCGATATGCCGAAATGAGGCACCCGCGGGCCATAATTTTTTTTTCGCGCGTCGAGCTGGGTAGGCGGCGCTGTTTAACGTTGTAAAAATGCTTGACTATGTGAACGCCAAGAATGCTTGAAAGTGGCCCTTCGGTCTTGCGACTTGCCTTCCAATGCGACTCTGCTGGGAAGCTCCTTCGGGTGCATAACTGCAAGTTACTTTGCAATGAAGCCTGCCATACTGACCGAAGGCTTATTTTTCTACTTTCGCGTGGTCTGCGTCGCTGCTGAAGGAGACGAGGAAATCAACTGTATCCGTTTAATTTAGATAGCAATACTGCGCCAGCTTTCGAGCCATCGTGTAACCCCGGCGGACGCCACGCTTGCCCTTGAACAGCCGAGGAGGAGGAGGAAGTAGAAGAATGTTGGTAACTTACGCTTTCGCGTCATACCCCTAAAGGATGAGCTAAAATGTTCCCAATAATGTCGCACCTTTTTTGCCGAATTTGTACATATCAGATGGCCACAGTACAGCGCCTCTAATATTGATATACCTCTACTCTGCTATAGCAATTTCATTCAGCATGTTGAGTATCACATGGGTATGTGGCACTATGAGGTGTCCTGGTGCGTGTTCCTGCGTTTGTTCTGGCATGTGAGATAGCAGAGTTCTTTGCAATTGTGGCAGTGTTGGTTTCATGACAAGTGGCGTGTGTCCGAGACATGTGCGGCATGTTGCGTTTAACGAGTTCGTTACGTGTGTGCTTGGGCTCCTCAATAACTCGGACCACAAGTGAAACCTCATTGTACTATGATATCACCCTTCATTCACATCCCAACTCTCCTTTAATTTCTTCTTCCCCCCTTCCCCAGTGTATAATAGCAGGTCAGGGTTTCTTTAATGCCGGCGGACCTCTCCATCTTTCTTCTCATTAAATTACTCTCTCTCTGTCCCTCTCTCTCTCTCTTATTGAGCATGTGCATCTGCAAAAGTTTTCATTGTCCTAATCGCCTTCCCAGTAGCGAAATATCTAATTATGCTTGCGACGCTGCTCCATACGCGTGCTTAGTCACACGGTAGAAAACAAAACTGTCCCGTTCTCAGCGCATTCGTACACTGTTATCAATACCAGATGGTGATCAATACATCGTGATCATTACCAGATAAAAATCCGAGTTTCGGCTACTGCTTTCCGACGGCAATCCCATGCCTTGTTGAACGCTGCTAGCTCTTTCTAGGTCGTGTTCAAAAACGTCAGAAATGAAAGCACTGTAACATGTCGCAAAAGAAGTCCGCGTCATGCTGCAGCTTAGGGTGTTGGCCTGCATGAGTTGGTATCAGGAAGGCGGTCGGGGTAAGCACAGTCTCATAATGGGCGTATACAGAGAAACGCTTCTTCCGCCAACTCAATTCCCAGTCCTTTCAACTGCCTTCAATCAATCAGTCACTTGCAAGGAGAGTCTTTCATCAGCCTCAAACTGGGACAGGCATTCACAGGTGAAATCTGTTTACTTTGCGTTCAGATACTCTGCATTTCACTTCCGGCATCTCCATTCCACCAACACGGCGCAGGCTGCATCCTGCATCCGGAAGGAACAGTTTCAATCGTGTGCTGATGCCATATTAACAAGAATACATCTGGTTTCAAAAAGGTCATTTGGAGTTTGGTGATAGCCGCTGTCGTCGGGTGCAATGTTACGTCGAACTTGCTATTTCTCATTTTAACAATAACCTCCTCTTGTTGATAGAGAAAAAGTCGAGAGCCACATACTGCAACATGTGAGTCGTCTTGAGTATGTTTTCTCTGCACTACCTGTCCTGAAGCACCTCGATTTTCATATTGCCCTCGCCTACTCATTTGTCTTTGTTTTCTAAGTTTTTCATAGTCAGTCCATAGTGAACTTACAGGGAACCTAGGCTCAAGTTTCTCAACGCGACGGCAGAGCCGCATTTCTCGCGTGGTGGCGCCATGTCAAACTTCGGGATGTCGCCGGAGCAGACGCTCCGCTGGTTGCCTCTGCACGCGCGGAGGAGGCGTTGCGCCGGGCGCTTTTTTCACGATTTAGAAATGCTTCCGCCGATGCAAAACGGTGCTACGAAGTACGTTTTGGGTCGTGGGCAGCCACAAGAGAGCGCGAAGGGCTAAATGAAGAGATCCACATGTGAAGCAATACAAATTACTTTGTTATTTCGGTCGCAAGATCTGTTTTCCAACCAAAGGTTGTCGTTCGGAGGCGCCTCGTATTCTTAAAGGAAACAAAAAAGAGCCAAGTTCCCACATCTGCGTAAGCTCAGAAATATAGCCAGTTGACGCGGACGGCTTGGAGATGGGCAAAGAGTACAATGGTTAAATACCACGCCTAGAATATGAATGGAATGGAGGATTCTCCTTCGTCTCGCTCCCCTGGTGTGGCTTCTTTTGGCGATTTTCTCCCTGCTTTGTGATCGCTGCGGATATATAGCGCGCGATGTCCTCGACTAATGTGTCCCACGGATACCTAGCTGCCTACCGTAGAAGTGCCTTTTGTAGTACTAAAACAGCTCGTGAGGCGGAGAACACGCTCCTGCAGCTTGGTTCAAAATACACCTGTAGCATTTGTCTTTGCGGAACTCACAAAACCTCACTTGATATTATGCACAGGCTATTGTTCAGCAGTCACCACGCAACATCGATGGTGTCATCTGTTTTGATCAGCTGGAAAAGCGCACGTCGAACACGTACCACATGACTTTTATAAAGCCAATATATATATTCTCCATGGGGCCTATCCTTTACTATGAACCCCACTTCTTTTCACAGCTATAGATGACGTAGGAAACGACTGGCTGCAACAAATACCCTATCCGGAAACCAAGCCAATTTTTTAAATGTTTACCTACTACATTGTCTGTTTCTCGCTGTAATCATTACTGTTTAGCTGTGTTTACTTCCTAGGAAGTGTCACGTATTCCAGGCAAAGTCTGTGAGGGACATTAAACAAAGTGCGGTGCTAGCGTTTATGTATAGTCTTACGATTTTGATAACAAAGGGGCGGCGTCCACTGCTCTGCGCTGTTGCGCTGCATGGCAGAGAGGAGAGAAAGAGGGCACGATCGCGCATGCTCATATGCCACGCTGCTAGTGGGGCGTCGTCAAGTAATCAGTGCTCTTTGGTGCGCACGAATACAGGTATGCAGCCCATTCACGAGCTGTTTTTATCCATTTTGGCTGTGACTGTTCCACCGTACGTTTCTAGTTGACGCTTCCGATAAAGGTGCCGTGTTCTAACAATGACACTCATCAGCTAATATTGCAGGTATTCTTCTGAAAATGATGGAATCAATGTGACTGAATTAATGTGGAATGGGCCGGTGCCTAAGCGACCGTTTGCGCGAACCCTATGTCCCGAACAAGATGTAAAAAACGGCGTCAAGTGCAACCTAGCAGTTTATTGCAATAAATGCCTCCACTGCCAACCACAATTCAATGGATGGGGTGCCATCTGTCGTCATGTAGACGAGTTCACAAGAGAAGTAATTGCGACATTGAACATCACATCTTGCAAGAACTCGCGTTTATGTGTACTATCTGTTCTTTTATCCGACCATGAAATCTGGTTTCTTTTTCTTAACAAGTGAAACTCTATTGACGATAAGCTTCTTTGATTATCTCTTTCGTCTCCCTGCTTGCTCCTCTGGTTTTGTTTGGTTGTTGCGATGCTCGCCTAATGATTGGGCTCCTACCCAATAATGCAACGAGCTGTAAGTCAGCTCCCATTTGTGTTTCTCTCATCCTTCGTCCGCGTCCATTGCGATGCGTTAACAACACTGGTGCATAAATTGCACAGTCAGGGTTCCTCCGAAATTAATTTTAATCCATAACATAGTTTAAGATGGATTCGATCCCCAGTTACATGCAGCTGTCACATATTAAAAGAAGGTTTCTCCGTGATCATCCATGAACGCAACTCCTACCTTGATACTGAAGCTCATTCCTTTTCTGTACGACGGACCGCGCCATCGTACGACGCGGTAAGGTTGTTCGTAGGGTGGAAAGTATTCAGAGAGTCTGTTTACGGTCTTCGAGTGAAGAATTGCGCATTCGTAAGGCTTAAATACTTCACGAAAAAGCGGGCTCCGTTCTGATGTAAAACCGGCATGGCCGTCACATTGGGCGAATAACAACGTGCACGATTCTGGCAGGTGGTAGTTGGCAGGTGCCGTGACAGGGCACTGATTGGTCCGCGGATTTTGTGACATCACAAGACGAGTAGTGACATGCCAAGAGCTCAAATATCGGTTAGTTCCTTTTATATTAGAATTTAAGCCACCGGAACATTGAGCACCAAGTCAGATGGATTACTTCTTGGCCCCCCAGGCCTGTTCATGTGGCTTGGCTATAGCGGAGCTCTACATCTTTTGTCGCGTTTGTCGCGTCCCTTAAATTCCCTCAGATTGTTTTTCCTTTCCTTTCTGCTTTACTGGGTAGCAATTTCGGCGAGCTTTCGAATGCCAACGTTGTTAGTGTAACAAGTAGAGCAAAGGTTATAACCTTTACTTGAGCAAGTGTCTGTAAATTTCTATATTACCTTCGTATCTGGACATACCTTGGTATTGGGCAAAGGGAAGGGAGATATCTGTATTGCAGTAGTCGCTTGGTTACTATGCTTGCTTAGATGCGTGTTCTCTTCCAATTATTTTCCTTGGGGTAAAGGGGGGGGATTCTTGTTACAGTCTTCTCTCAGACAAAAGTTCTTGCTGCGACGTGCTTAAATCATTTAATATTTTTTTTCGCGTCTCTTTCTTTCTAATTAGGCAATGAGAGTGGCCGTATTGGCATTACTCTCGCAGTGCACACATGGACGACCTGGTGGGCAGAAGGACGATGCTAACTGAAAAGATAGTCCATAATTACATTCAATCCGGCATTAGAAGTAAGGGAAGAGTAGAGTTAATGACGCTAGGGGTGATCGTAAATGATTTTAAAACAGGGGGAATTCAAATGAGACGGAACACGCATTGGGTATCCAAGTTCTGACTCTCCTTGAGCACCCCACAGCAGGATATAGTGATGGAAATAGTGCTGCGTTGTTAAGTAACGTGATCTATTTCTGCAACTTGCGTTAGCGATACTCAGGTTGCTGAGCGCATTAGTTAGGAGAGATACATATGCATAGTGCCCACCAGAGACTCGCTAGTATTTACAGCGTCTGCAGCCAATGACAGACAGATTAAGCGACTACGTATTGCGACGATATCAACCGTGCATATCGATATCGACAAAGAAATAGCCATATATATGTCCCTATAAATGCTGGTTTTCAATGTAGCAGTTATCAACGTAGCGTGTGCGATAGGAAGTGGCAGCGCTAAAGAAATAACGACCGATATTTATATATGGTGACGCGGCAAGGGTAACATGACGCAAAAGTGCACTAAAGGTCTTACAGCAGTCGCTGGCTTACAATGAGTACCTGAAGCTGGCAGAGGAAGTCGAGGAAAGTGGAATGTTCAGTTGCAGGAGCAACATCTGCGAACGCGGTATTGCATTGGCGAAGTAAATCAATATTCACTGATTGCCATTGTTGCTTACTTTTTTTTGTTTGTTTAGGCTTGATTTGACAGGCTCATTTTTCTATATCATCGAGGTTTTCTTGACCTGACAACTTTCCAAATCGATGCTTCGGGCCCTATTTAGTGGCCTGCTTTTTTTCTTCACATACTAAGGCTGCAATATTAGATTTCCAGTCACACACGTTTGCTCGCCTCATTTTGTACATGCTTTAATCTGGCCAGACTTTAGATGCTTTTGTGTTAAATATTGCTAAAAACTAACCTTGCATGCCATGACTTGACACTTGAGATCGGATTCTTTGGCACCACTTCTCTTGCACGAATAAAATAAATTATCTACTTGCTTCTTGGAAATTCGGGCTGTTCCTTTGATTTGTTGTGAAAAATAATCGTGCAAAGGAAGCGTCACAAATTAATCAGTTCATTATGCATTCCTTCAAATGCCTAATTGTTGACCTCTGTGTTTGTCACAGGTCAAGTGCTGGAATGAAGAAACCGGCTGCCAACACGTGACGGCTGCTTCGACCATAGTCCAGCATTTCCAGCGTGACTGTGGATACCACTTAGTTTGTTGTGTCAAGTGCTCTGAAATAATTCTCTACATCGGGATTATCGAGCACCTGAAACTGAAATTCTGTAATTCAGTGACCAAGCACACATCAGACAGCAAAATGGATCCAGAGTTGGAAGAATTACGTTTATGGAGTACTTGAAAAAGTGGCTTGCGAGGTCCAGCAGTTCATGGCGCGATTAGTGGGTGATGTTGGTGCACTTAATGATCGACTGAACAAATTCTTTCAAAACATAAACAGTTCAAAACAAACTCTGAGAAAGGAACTTCCGGATGATACAAAACAGGAGGACGAGGATTTGAAGCAAAGGACGTGTGAGGTCAGAGCATGCAACAAGCAAGTCGAAGTTTTATCAGCTAGCATTGATGCCGTTAGTCTTTCGAGAAAAATAAGTAGAAATGAAAAAGCACAGAGATATGAGTTGGCAAATACAGCCATTGCAACTCAAGATTACTTGTCTAAGATTGCCACTGACATCGAAGCGGTCAAAGCAGCGCATAATGAAAACAGTTAAAAAGCGCTTGACAAGGTGTGCAAGATTCTTCTGCGCCACTTGCAGCTAGGTCTGTCGCACTATTGCTTTTTCGTAAAAGATTTCGAGTCTGTTCAAGAGTAAGAACGCAATGAAGGAAAGATGAGCGAACTATGAAGATGAGCCGGTATACCTGCGCGGGTACTGCATGTCCTCCGGAGTATATCTAAAAAAAAAAGAGGGGAATTCCGTGAGCCTGTATGTGCGGCTAATCCTGCAAAAGGGTGACATGGATGATGCTGTTCCATGGCCATTCGAGAACAGAATCAAGCTGACGCTGATACATCCCACAGATGGTGCAGGACGCGTTTCTGAAGTCAAACCTGTCCAGCAGTGCATCCAAAAACCAGTGGCATCAAGTGACCCAGCATATTACTTTCCTTCTCAGCCATTGGACATCAAATGTCTTATAAGCGACGGTTATGTGGCAGATAACCAGCTTCGCGTCAAATGGGAGGTACTTTAATGATTAGAGCTTTGAACAACACCAGACTCAAAGTGATTGATAACTCGTGAATGGATCAGTAATGTGTATCATTCAAGACAAGCTAGAAATGCTTCTTGAAATTTTGTGAGTGTGTGCGTATGTTGTAGCTGATTCAGTCGGAATCGCAGCTTTTAAGAAAGAACGCATGGGCATGTATATGTTGGAATTGTTAACGCTAATCGTGTCGTAAACAGAAAATAAAGTTTTTTTTGTGTCGAATATATACTTTCCTTTGTAACTGTTGCATGTTGGTAATCGTACATGTTTTACGAGCTGCGGAAATGTTCAGTGTTGCAGAAAAAAGAAAAAGCAGTCAACATCGCGTGACGACAGGGTGACTTCGTCACAGCCAGATTATTTTGCAGCGGAATTCAAGGTGAAGTTTGTTCCATTCTTACAAAAGAGGAGTCGGGACTAAAAGCTGTTGTAGCAGCTTGACTAAAGGTCTCGACTGTTTGAGATAGCGGCAGTACAGAAGGGAGACGAGGGTTATACTTCACACTATCATGGGTAGGTCATACAGAGCTACATTTAGGTTAAGCGCGAACACACATGCAAGAAACCATACGAGATAGAAAACACGCATGTTGTGAAAACAACTAGAATATATGCAGTATAGATGTCACATAACAATCGACAGGGAAATTCATGTCTGCTTCTTTCATACACAGAAACTGTCACGGCAGTAGTCATGCATTTTATGTTTTGACTTTCCAGTAATGTCAAAATTGTCATGGTTTAATTTGTTTAGGACTGTTTTGTTTAAGGACTGTTTCATAGAGTAAGTTCTTGGTGTTGAGGTGATCCAAGTTTTCTGTCTCGAGTTACGGCAGCTGATAGTTTCTCTTAGTTGTCCATGCATACAGTGAAGGGATTATCACTTTGTTGTGAATGGTATTATAATAGAAACATGTAAAAGTATAATCCTAAGATAAAGGATACTCTATAAATATATTTATTGTGGGAAAATATATGGCACATTTGCTATAGACCGGACACCTCTTTTGAATTCTCTTTTGATTAATTTCAAGCACACTGGAAAAGTCGCGTCAAAGGTTACGGCACCAGTGAAATATGCCTAATAAAAGCGTCACATCAACCTAAGGACGTCCCCCGTATGTCTCAAACAATTTAAGTTTGTAAGTAATTCTCTTCGTTAAAGAAAATGAATGACCGTAGATTTTGAACCCACGACTCTTGGCTTACGAGCTAGACACGTTAGCGGCTATGCCCCCTGTGATGTTTGACAACAAACGGCAATTTATATACTATATACGTCATGTGCTTCTTCAAGTAAACTATCTTAGGACTGTGTGCTAATAAGTATGAGTGTTTGTAATTAGGGCTACAGGTGGGCATTGCTTTGTGCTATGAAGGCCGCGCTTGAGGGCCAATTATTTATTTGTGCACATCTCGTAGTCAGTCCAAGTAAATAAGGCGGTCGTCGCAATGGACTGCCTGCTCTCGCATGACTGGAAAAAGAAGGCTACCGGGAACACATAGGTCTCCTTACGTGATGCGATTGCGGAACTATTAAGTGGTACTATTTCGCTTCTGTTCCGGTCTTTTTTTAGCTGAGTTAGACTTGCGTTAATTCGATTTTACATGGCTTTTGCATGGTTTACCGTTTGATTTTGAATTCTATTCATCGGGTCATTTTCAAAAACACAATGAACATTGTAGCCTAGGGTTACAATTTATTAGGAAAACTTAATTAGTGATAATTATGACCTTCAATTAGTACAATGCAATAGCGCTAGATATAAGCTATTCAATGATATCTGATTTGATATTAAGTGCAAAGTTCAATTTCCAAACGCAGTGAGCTCATTCAAAAATATATACGATTAGTTCACTGCAATTTAAATTGGCATAAACAATCAAGCTATGTAATACTTATTGACTTGCATGAAGCACAATGCAATCAAAGCTAACTAATGACAACTAAAATCTGCCTTTGTTTCAGAGTAACTAAACTTGATATAAGCTATCCAAATACATGACTTGTGGCTGTTATGATCGACATAGGCTACCTAGCCACTACGGACAAATTCCGTGCACACTACTTATGAACCAAATAACGCTGCTCATGACTATAATTATAGTCTAAAATTACTTGGCTATTAATGTGCATTAATAGTAATGGAGCTTCAAATTTGAAGCATTTATCGGAGGACATTGCAACAAAGCACACGAGCGTATACGAAATTCCGTTGAACTGTGAAAAAACATATGTAGGCCAAACTGGGAGATGTGTGAATGATAGGTTGAGAGAACACGCCAACAATGTAAAAAACGCCCGCGACGGCAAAGATATTGAAGGTTTTCTGGCCACCCACTGCCTTACTTGTAAGGACTGCTCTCCTGATATTGCTGGCACTGTTACTAGAAAAATAAGCAAACAACGTGCAACACGAGAAATCCTAGAACCTCAACTGATATGTAATCGGGGAGAAGCATGTGTTAGTTCAGCCTCTATCATTCTTTCTGAAAAAGAACGCTCTTATTTCCGCATGCACTGAGAGTGACGCCTGATTGTTTCAGAGTATATATGTTCACACGATTCGTTCGCAATAAAAGTTGGAAGTTCAGCGCCGCCCGTGTCGTCTCGCCTCGTCCTTGTCTCTTTGCGCTGTTATATATTTGCACTCAGAGACACGTGGTTTTGAGATTGAGAGCCACACTTACGAAGGGAAAGTGCGTACCATGTTGTGGAAGGCACGCGACGCTAACGGGATGACCTCGTAGGTGCCTATGTGCTATTGGTTAGTTTAAAGTTTAATTAACGTTTCTCACTGGTTTTGTGAAATGTCGTTTTTTGATTGCTTGAAGGCTGTGCCTGTGAATGTTGGTGAAAAATTGGCTTACACGGTAGTTTTGGCGCGAAATGAGGACTCGCGGACTGGTCGTCTGACTGCCGGACTGGTGGCCTGACCGGAGTGAGCTCCGGTGACGTGAAGTGTTGTGAGGCAAGAGTGGCGCCAGTACGACTCCGGCCGAGTGTAACCTGCCAAACTTTTAATTTAACCGGGCCATGCTTTGAAGAATTCCTGTGCCAAAGTACCGGCCCAGAGGAGCGCGCGCGCCCCTATCAAGGTAGCGTAATATTGCCCACGTCATTTCATTTGTAATTTGCAAATCAATACTGGTGATTATTGCATATAATTGAAGATGAACCAGTAACCTACGAAAGCAGTTGTCGCAAACGAGAGCCAAACAGTTGATCTGACAAGCTTCTCTACCTCACGGATGAAGCAGGAAGTGTAATTCTCAGTGGCTAAGCAAGTCGGGATTTCGTTTCGATGAAATGTTTTTTGGTGTGTTAGTACAAAGAGCGCCGGCTCCTACTCTTCTTTTATATTGTACGCGAGCGCCACCACTGGAGCGAACGGCGCTATTGTCGACCTAGGAGAGCAAGTGGGATCACGTGACTCCTCTTACTACTGCTGAAGCAGATGCTCGATTGAATTTGTGCGCTTTAAAAGCTTATAGTCGCGTTTATTTGTGTAGTTAGGGTTGATATATAGTGCCAGCCTTGCAATTTCTGATCTTGCATTGTTATTGTTGCTGCTGAAGTTTATTTAAGCTGTTTCTACGGTCCGTTTTTGCTCTGTATATCCGGACGTAAGCGAGCGAACTCGGCGCAAGCTCCCATCGCTACTCGAAACATAATTCCACAAAACCTTCCTTAATCAAAATTTGAATAGGCATATCAGCGAGTGATCATTCTCATGATGTGCGCAGCAGATATTTCAGAGAGCGATATTTCGTCCATAGAGTTGGCGCTAAATGTTCGGTGAGCGGCAGAAGAAACGGCGCGCGCTTTAATTAGCGCTTATCACTTGTGAAGCTAACGATAGTATTGCTGGAAGGATGAAAAAGATGCTGGCTTCTTCATCGAGCAATACCCTCCCAAAGAAAGGAGGGATCATGCGAAGGCCAGATGGATCAAGATTTACAGAGAAAACAGCGTAAAAATACCAAGTCAGATCAAGGTTTAAACAAAGACGAAAATAATATTCAATTAATCGACAGTCTGTGGCAAAAACAATTCTCAGGGCTTTCTTTTTTGCATGAGGCGTTGAAGTGGCAGAGGCGTTGAAGCGGCGGTCGTACAGATGAGGAGAACGATGTGCTGATCGCAGGCTCGGTGAAAAACTAAATACACTTTCCCAGAGCGAGGCTGCAGCAAATTTTCAGCAGTTTCATATGCTTATTTTTTATTGCCATGTACAATGTTGTTCGATCAGCTGCTTCTGTTCTCCAGTTGGTAGTTTCTTTTTAATAACTGCAAGCTTTCTCTCGAGCTCAGCTACTCTCTTTGGGCTAGCGGACATTTAAATTAAGTGCAGTTAATTTTTGAAAGTTTGAATTATTTTTCATATTTTTTTTTCATATACCGTGTGAAGCGGCAACGTTCCGTTTAACGCAATTCTTCAGTACTCTCGGATGATTTTTTTATTGGCACGGAAGGTTCAAAACCAACTTTAGTTTCTCAGAGTGAAAGAAAAGTGAAAGGAGTGCGGCAGCAGTGCGTTCGAGACATGGATGGAGGGAAAGAAGAGGGTGTTAAGGCTTTTGTTGTCGCCGGCGTCGATGATGCAGCATGGAACTGCAATGGAAAGCATTTCGAGAGCGCGGTGTTGGGAAGAGTCGAATCCTTACTAACGGCGTGCACACCGGCGCAAAGGCGCTTCCTCTTTCCCCAGTTTTCTGCACGTCTTGGCGCGCCAGCTTATAGAGTGCGCGTGGTTAGCCTTAAATAAATTCCGATTCCGCGACCTGCTCCTGGAACTGCGGTGGTATTCCGCACAAGATCGCTCCCTCTTCCCTGCCTGCATCACAAGGGGTCCTCCACCGCATCCATGGGCCCACAAGTGGTTCGTATACACATCAATGAAGAAAAACACTGGTCTGGAATTTACGTATGTGGTGCCTGAGGGTAATGTGTTGCGGTTTTGTGTTCTTAGCATTGAGTTCTTTCAGTCTTTGAGGATTAGGTTGTTTGGAGATATTTTCGCTCCAAAAAGGAACGTCTATTTGATCACTCTGATAATTCAAAACTAATAAAAAGTGGATTTGCATTGCTTTGACCAGAATCCACGCTCTGCAAATCATGGCCTCACACAAGATCCACGTGAGGTTTCAAAGCAATTGGCCAGGCTAGTTTCAGTTGGTTTCGCCGATTCGCTCGTGACGGGGGTTGCCGATAGCCTGGTGCAAGAAAATAAGACGAAGACACTGAGGACTACGAAGACGTTGCTAGGAAAGAGGAGACCTGTGGTGGTGCCTTACATACACAACTGGCGCACAAAGTAAAGCAGGTGGCAAGCAGGTATGGCGTACCGCTTGTCTTCACAGCCCCAAGGAAGCTCGGAACCCATTTGTTCACGCATAAAAAAAAAAAAAGGACAAAGAGGAAAGAAGTTGTGGCAGTAAGCCTGGACGACCAGTTATGAACTTCCCCGAAGGGGTGCTGCACGAAATCCCCCTTGCTCAGCTCGAAGCCGCTCATATGTTTGACAAACTGGGCGTCTGTTAATGAGGGAATGAAGGAGCACAAAATAAAGTTGAAAAAAAAACTGCAACACTGATACCGAAACTTACCGAAACATGAGAGGTCCGGAGCGTCAGGCCCTCGTGACCTGTGTTATTTTTGTCAGGTAGAGTCCCTCCAAAAGTAGGTACTGTAAGGCTACTGAATTGAAGCATTTTTTTTTTTCAAATTGGAGAGAAAGGAAGTATGTGCGTCAATGGCACATGGATAGCTCTGTAGAAGGCCGGAAAGAACTATTCCACCGGTGCCTAATCATATAACCTATAAGTCGTGATGCTGTTCCTTGCATGAACGAGGGCTATACACATGCGTGCTTTACGTTCCAGAAGAGCAGTTGTGAGTGGCGATGACTCTCGTTACCTTCGTTGTGGCCGTATGTGCTTTCGCTCCTTCAGCCAAACATGAACATTCACTTGCTAGCCCAACAACGCGGCGCTTCAAGCTACATTGTGCATCTACTTCGTCATCTAAACTACAAGACGCGCTCAAAGTTTCGCCTACATCAAATGCCAGGCTCGATGCAGCAGACCACGAAACGGATTCCTTAAAAAGGCATCTGTTCTACAAGCACGAGATATTTGTTTGTATTTTTCCACTCTGTATTTGCACGAGTGGAATTTGAAAGAAAACAACGTAATATATTTCAGTACATAGGCTTTTATTTTTGCTCACCGTTAGAAGGCAAATTATGTATGCAGGAAGTTATTAAAACTATTTGCACAAATAAAAATGCTATACATGATCAAAAGCGTAGTTGTCCAGTGTCCAAGCAGAGCACGCTAAAAACAGTGAAAGTGACTTCTCGTGCAGTAAACAAAATCAGGGAAGCAGTTCATACAATATGCGGAGTTGGTCATCCGCTGTATATCCGTCGTTTATCAGGTTAGTTAGATTTAATGAAGGAGTCAGGTGAAAGTACGGGCTGTTAGACTGCGAAGGCCTCTGCACAAACATTGAATGGTTAAATTCTCTTGCTTGGACTGCCAGCTCATCGCGTCCATTAGGATGTAAGACAGTCATTTTAATCTTTTGATCGAATGGCCATCGAACAGCGTCGTCAATGACTCCCATAAGTAACTGAATCCCAATGTGTAGAGTCAGAGTACCCATGGTGTGAACGATGCAGATACCCGGGACGACGCAGTAGCCGCGTATGTACATTCGACGACTACCGTAGCAAGCAAAGCCATGCTCGCGTGCGGTATTATAAAGAGAGTTAACATCTTTCACAAAAAGCTCCACGCTTGAAGGAACCAGTTCAAGAATTCTTTCTGATGTGTAACCTCCTTCAAAGGCGTTAGCAGCTTCGTTTGCATCCATATTGAGTGCTTCAGCGGCCAGCGAAAGATCTGGCAAGATCTCGTGGCCCTGACAAGAGATATCGCTACCTAGCGCCATATTTTTGTTTAACCTGATTCCTTTCATTGAGAGCTGAGCAAAAAGATAAAGCTTTGAAAGTAAGCTCTCCGCTGCTTTTTCAGCAGCTCCGAATAATTCCCGTGTACCGTTCATCAAGGTATCAAGGTTTTGTTCCATTGCCTCTCTCAACTCTTTGTCCAGTTCTTTCTCCAGAGTTCCAGTAACTGGTTGTACAGTAACGTTCTTCTGTATACATACATTTGTGGACATCGTTTCAAAAGATCCTCCCAAGGCGTGTATTCTTTGGCTAGTGTTTTCTTTGACTGCTTCATCGAAGGTACTGATTCGACGGCACAGTCCACTGAGCCGGTTGCACTGAACCTTTGAGTCGCCTATGAAACGTGCAAGACATATGTACATTTTTTCCACCACGCTCAGCAATGTGCGTTTGTACGATGCCAAAGTCTGTGTCGTGTCCATGCGCTGCGACTGTCCTTCCAGCTGCGAGGCTAGAGGTGCAGCCCTTTCGCCACAGCCTGATCTCAAGTGGTCGCAGATGCTCTTGCAGAGTATCGTGTCAGAACAAACGGGGCAACAGGTTGTATGGTGCTCACACTGGCGGTTCAGGTGCATGCCCATCTCTCCAGCCATCATCACGTGCTCGCAGCCATACTCTTCGTTCAAGCATTTGACCTGAAAGAAGATAAGGAATCTTGATATAACTATGTCTAGTTTAATTGCATAAAATATCCAATATGACCGCTCACAAAAATGGCGCCTTGACGGCCTCGCCTTGCAATGAAAACCGAATTGGGATGTGTTCTTGCGATAGAAGAAGCTATCGTGCTGTTTAGTACCAACATATGTTCCGCTAGTTGGCACGGTTGACCACCTACTACATGCACAAACTTGGCAATCCAAACGTAGTGGCAACTACTCAGAGGAAACCTCTATACTAAAAGCTGAGAGGGCATTCGAAACACGAGCAGGGACAGCAGCAACAAGCACAGGAGAGCCGAATTAGGAATCCCACCCACATATCACCTTCCCTTATCTCCAGAATAAAGTTTTGCGCTAAAGCAGTCAGTTCCGTTTACTCTGTTGGGATCATTTTACAGCCTTTCAATGCGTTGGAACATGAGCTCGTGCTGTGTAACTAATGCTGAGCGTGACACTACATGAACCTAATGTACTACTTTGCGCACTACATCAGCACTGCTTTGGCCGCTGCAGAAAATGCCTGAGCAGTTTTTGACAAATAATTATGGCTATGTAAATCTTCTATCTCCTTGACAAGAATGACACCGCTGATCGCATATGAAGTTAATACACAAGTATAACAAATGTTCACCCATATTTTCCACACTCTGTTTAAACCCCTTTTCTTAAAATTGTGATGACTGCGTTGCGGACAGGCCCTAGCAGGCTTAAAATTACGACGCTACTCATGCTACAAAGGGCGTCGTAGCGCAGGGCTCATTACAATACCGACGCCCTGGGGTTGTTACCGTGCACTGACATTTCGCACGACTAGCGCATATTGAGTTTTCCCTTCAATACGCGGCTGGCTTGGTCGGGTTACTGTAACGCGAAAATTCGCTCTCTGTAATGCAGTGTCGTTATAACAACTGAAAGACCCGGATAGGTATAAATGTGTGCATGTATATACACGTGGTTGTGACCTCACGAAACAGCTTACCAAATCAGAGCAACGCCACAAACAAGGCCGGATGGGATTGGTGGTCTATGGTGGTGAGAGTGTGAATGCTTACGAGCTGAAAGGCGATAACAGGCGAAACGCAGGTGAGGTTGGGCCCGTTTCTCGTAACACCTTTGCAGTGGAAAGCTGCGCCGGGCATTCGATTGCGCGCGTGGGCGTATTCTAGCCGATGTCGCTGCTGTGCTTCACAATACGGTGTTCAACGAATGCTTGGTCGACGCTCGCTAGTTCAGGTAAAAAAACTGGGATTCCACTGGCGATTTGTTAGAAGCTGGGCAAGGTTTTCTGGCGTCCTCAGCCAAGATTGTAGTATGCGCATCACGTATCAAGGCCTAAATAACTGCCACGGATCCACAGCTATAACAGCAGCCAGAAAAAACGCAAAAGCAGAAGCACCGAAATCTGATTCGAAATTGAGCTCCCCTCCATGTGTTCGCTTATTCTAGTTGACCTCATGTGACCATCAAAAGCGAGGTCAACAACGAACAGAGTAGAGAGAGAGGAGATGCTTATTATGAACTGAACGGCTTAAATTCAGGGTTAAAATAGTATCACGCATACACTCTGAAAATAGTACTCTATCATGGCCTGTTGTTGGGCAAGTTGGGTACGGAATATCTTGGAGAAAAGAGCCCGAAAAAACAGGACGAAAGAAGTACTCTATAGTGCGTCGATGCCCGCGCGACGATTTATTTATGCATAATCCGGCGCCGTTAGCCATTATAGTAGGGGGATACATAACCAAGCAAAATACAATCATACATGCAGGAAATTTCACAATTTCGCTTGACAATACATAACAGTAGTGCACACTTTTCACCTCAGAATCACGGCACATTGGACAGCTGTGCTTTAAAACACAGCTTTAATATAAATCGCAAGAAAGGGACTCCATGTGAAATAAGGCCTTAAGCATTCAGCGCTAAGAAAAAGGCATTACACAAACTAGCCACAGAAGCTGGCAAATTATCTCAGTTCCACCGTTTTTAGAAAGAATGTTAAAAATATTTAGTTTTGCGTTGAAATGGTGCGATGTTTTCTGGATGGTCACTTCTTAGCGATACATAGCTTTGGTGCTGAAGGTAAATTATTTTTTGATATTAGTGCAATCGTGAAATATATGTAATAACTCAAGGCGGAGACATTGTCCCTTATTATAGAAGTGTGTCACGAGAGACTAGTTGGCAAGGCATTCTGAATACATAAAGCTACGCAGGAGACCGGACACACAAAAAAAAAATGCAGACAGGATGAGCGTAGACTAACAACAATTTATTGAACGAAATATCCTTCCTTCAAGAGCACAACTCATGCGCAAACAAACTTAACGCCAAAAACAGAAGTAACCTACCTTATCAATCCAAAAAGTTATTTCTGATACAGGTGAATTAATGCCTAGCTAACACATTTTTCAGCAGCGTATCTAGCAATTTGCCAGGCTTCAAAAATCTCGCGTGCCTTCTTGTCCTTCGCGCAGCTTATAATCTTCGTTTGGCGTTAAGTTTGTTTGCGCATGCGTTATGCTCTTGACGGAAGGATATTTCGTTCAATAAATCAATTGTTAGTCTACGCTCGTCTTGTCAGCATCTTTTCTGTGTCCTGTTTTCTGCGTAGTTTTATGTCTTCAGAAGTCACCCATTAGTCAGCTCTTTTCACCCAAAGCTTTCCTTAGCACTTGTAATGCTCAGATTCCTATTGTAATTACCTAAAACAAAACGGACAGCTCGGTTGTGGACAAGTTCAGTTTCGTTCTTACCGTTCCGGTGTCAGGACCCCACACTGTGCACGCGTACTCTAAAATAGTGCATATATTCCAGAAATAAGGCCTTTCATTCAGAGAACAGGTAACGGTTTTGATGTTGCGATACAGAAACCCAAGCATATTTGCAATTTTCGAAACAGTACAGCAAACGTGTTTCTTCCACTGGCCCTAACTGACCGGATGACCGCTGAATATAATGACTTTCAATATGCATGGAGGTCAACAAATGTAGCGCACCTGCGACACTGTGCTAGGGACAATAGAAATCGCTTAGATTTGCCTACCATTAATGTTGGCCCTAATAAGCAATCAGAGGATTCAACGTTAAAATGGGTGCCCGTAATCGCTAAATAGCTGCACGTCGTAGGTTTTTCTTACTAGCCAAAAATTGTAGCTGTGTCACTGGAAGTCTCTAGTCTCAAATCTAATCTGCCTGATATGATTTTAGGACTGCGCTGTGCAGGCCTTGATTTCTCGTCGCTAAGATCTCCACTTATCACACTGGTTTTAAGAATTACAAGTATGTGCAAGAAACAAAATCCGCCAGCTGGAGGCGGACAGGACCTGAAGGCTGCGGGATCTACAGTCAGACGCAAAACAGAGCGCCTTCCTGTTTGTACTCATCGGCTAGGAGAACAAATGAAGCCACCGCGGCCCATATTGCAAACTACTGAAGAGGTTTGAATATTATCTACCACAGAGGCTTCAGCCGCCAAGCTGTATACAATATTGCAAACTACTGAAGAGTTTTAAATATTATCTACCACAGAGGTTTCAGCCGCCAAGCTGTATAGGCCCAGTTTAAGACACAACACAGGCTTAAGATTTTCCGCTCTCCAGTCACAGCAGGCAGCGATTAGACCAACCCAAGAAACTTGCATCAAGGTTCCGGATATTTTAATAAAATTACACAGGCCATTAGAGTCACAGGTTTTGATGAAACAATCGTCATACTCGTTGGCTTTGCAGAACATCTGATAAGTGGTGAACAAAATGTTTTAAACCCAGACTTAATACCTTCGTGCTGAAAAGACAGTGAAGAAGGGCTAATACTGTAGTTACATTCTGCTCCCGTTCATGCATTCCTCACCTGTAATTTGAGCAGCTGACGAGGAGAGAACTCCTCCCAAGCTATGGCTGCAGGTAGTTTGAAGCGGCCTCCGTCACGGGGACAGGTGAATACTCCGCCCCGAACACTTTGCATGTAGCATTCTTCGCACAGCGCGTGGAAACAGGCCAGCAATGCCGTCCTCCTGCGCACCAGTCCGCAGGCGCTGCAATCCTTGAACGGTGGAAGAGGCTGGATGAAGACTAAGGGCCTCCAGTCGAGCTCCATCGCGAACCCATCAAGCGTGTACCGCCAAGCTCCCGGAGGCATCGTATTGTGTTGCGCCACTGACGACTGCTCTAACACGCGTTTACCAGCGGCAGAGTGCACTGCTTGCGCATCGATATTAACCCTTACCGTTATCAAGCTCTATCAAAATCTTAACCCTTACCGTTATCAAGCACACGTGGGACACGTTTACTTTCTTGCCTGTTGGAATCAGCATATCATGGGAAGCAAACGGGCAGCGCGTTTTAGCGCTATCTTCCTGTATCTTGCACGGTGCTCATTTGCCACTGTTACCGAAAGTGGTACAGTTTGTAAGACATAAAAGAAAAGGCGAAGAAAACGCAGGCTGGGCTTCACTAATACGTGCAGTTGCAGTAATACCTAAAGGCAGTGTGTTCATCATCAATGCTATTGAAAGTGCATGTTTTTAGCCCCAGGTAAATTTCATGTTATCTATACGGTAATGCTCTCAATTTTAGTAAAAAAAGAAAAGAGAAGCACTTGTGGACTTGCGAGGGAGGGGCAGTGTCTATTTTATGGTTTGACGCGACAGCAGTCCGGAGTCCTCTAGGGGGCGACCAGAGGAAAGTAATACGCGCTGTTTGTACTATTAAGGCAGCTACCGCCACAAAAGAGCGTTTCGTCTTAGTACTCAAGTACAACGGAATGACCTTTGTTGCTCTCTTTCGCCATCTGCTGGAGAGGCAACGTATACATCAGATCCCGTGGATTTTCGATGACTGTCCCGAATCTGGGGTCACCGTGCCATGCCGATGAAAAGTATATTGAAACGTCAAGATGCACTTTACCAGTCGCCAAATTATTACTTGCGTAATTATAACTGCTCTTCTTCAATGAAAATGTTACGTATCATCAGAATTGTCAAACATACACTCATTACGTCGTAGCACGTGTAAATGCGAAGGAAAAAAGCACGACAGCATCGAAATTGGTCCCGCGAAGCCGTCAACACTAGCTCAACGACAAACGAGGAAAATGTAAAAAAAAAAAAATAAAATCACCTCAAATGGTAAATGCCTTCCTCGTGTGGGCCATTTTTCATCTTCTTTAGCCGAGAATGATGAGTTCCAAGGAACATGAAAATGTTATCACAGGTTATCATTAACTAAATCCGCGACAGGACTTACTGGGAAGCCACCTAATGCAGTGCGCTAGGAAACATCCCCGTTATAACTGCACATGCCGAGTAAAGGATCATGTTTTTGTGGGACCGTCATCCATGCCTTAGTTTTCAGCAGGCTGGCAGTGGCAGTCTCGTCAACTTCTGCCATCGCCCAGCGCAGCTTGCCACGGGAAGCCAATGGGCAGTGCTCTATAGAGGATAACTTTATTTCGAAACGAAGAATCGATGTACGAATGCGTTATTCTAAGTTTTCCTTCTTTCTCTTGCGCAAAATTTATAAGTGTCAGAAGTGAGGGGATATCTAGAATTGTAACTAATTGCCCTGAATAGTCAAAACTCAGAGCGCAAAATAGTCAGCAGTTTTCTGGTTGCTGCGTGAAAACAGTTTAAATCAGTGTCAATGTTTTACACTCAAAAAGTTTTAAGAAGCAGTGTAGCGTATTAGCCACACAAACCCAGACGCAGGTCGAAGTGGACGGGAGAGAATCCCATTTGCCTTAAGTAAGCTTCAGTATATGAGCCGAAGAAAAAAAGACGAACCATCAAGCTGGTCTGCGAGTTCTGTTGACACACTAGAAATGGTCGTGGTGATGTCGGAATTAATTCTTTTTATTATACTGCACAGCTCATTAATGGGGTCTTTGATTTATATAACCACCGAACTTCAATTGTTTGGGTTTAATTTACTTTTATGTTTCGCATTGGTAAATGTCATATGCTCTATAATTACCCGAATGTACCATCGAGACACGACAAAAGACGGACGGTGGTTCGATTTCCGGATTAGGCGGTAAGCGAACGTAGAGATTAGGACGAAGGCGGTTTTACTCGTAACCACAACAAACGATGTTTTTTAAGTATTCAGAAAGAGGGATACAAAATGACATATTAATGGACAACATCACTACGAGTAAAGAGCATATCCAATCAAACACCCTAGTTTACGTTACACAGAGGATTAACACGCGTTTCAAATTGCAAGCAATAGCTCAAATAAAACAGTACGAAGTAAGTTCAGAACAGGAATACACATACAACTGACCGGGGAGGGCGGTGGCACCATCACTGAACGACTGGGCGACCCTCGCATGCGTTTGTCTTTCTAGGGCAGCTTGCGGTTCGGTGGTTGGGATGCGGCGGGTGGCTCGATTTTCCCTCCGAGGAGTGAACTGCTATTTGGGCCTGGTCATCTCATTTTTAAATCTTCGGCAGTTGCGAATGGACACTCGAGGATGATGACTTATTTGTGATACAGTATCAGAGTCCAAACATAAAGCCTGCACTAGACGCACACAAAGTTGGGTTTGAAGAAAGTCATACGCAACCAAAACAACCCACACGCGACCAACAACAGAAGCTGGCGGTCACATTGCCAGGGAATAAAGTTACGGACGTACAAATTTGGTTCTAGACTTTGGCCGTAGTAAGGGTATCTTTGAGATGAGTAAAAGTAAGAAATAAAAACAAGAAGCGCGTACACACCCGATTGAGCAAAGGGATGGTTGGTGCTAGTCAATGGTTAGTTATATGGGGTTTTATGGCACATAAGCAATTGCGGCTATTATTCGCGAAACTCAAAAGGTTAGATGATCTGTTATGTTGGGTGCCTGATGTTACGGTTATCACACAAAATTTAAAACATTGCCTTTCTTTAGAAACGTGCAAACCAGTGAAAAGTCAACGAGAGCTTGTTCGACTAAAAGAAAGGCGTGGTGAAATGGAGTGGGTTTATTGTAAAATACAGCAAAATGTTTTTTTCCTAGATTCTTCGAGATGCAGACATGAGAATAAAATGTGAATAACTGCGAACTGATCACCTCACATTTCACACAGAGGGTTGTCTTTCTTCGTTAACAAGAAACTGTAGGGGATGTGTGTGTGTGCGACCTATACGTAAACGACACAGAATTGCTTCGATAAAACGTTCATTATGGCGGCAGGATTTCCATGCAAGGAGCTCGTGCGAAAGCCCGTGCTGAAGCTTTGCTATATATACATATATATATCCCCTTCTTTTTCCTATAACAATAGGAAAAAGAAGGGGCTTCTTCGAGATTGGTTGAGAACACGTTTAAAATAAGTCGGACGTTATGAAGAAAAAGAATGTATTGACGTGTTGGCTGCGTGACCGGCCTTCGTCGGAAGACTTAGGCCGGTCCCGCGGCCGAAACGTCAGTGCATTCTTTTTCTTCACAACGACTGACCATATATATATAATACTTCATTAACTGTGACTTGTAGTCCGTCCGTCTATCTTTGATACATTAATTGTCTTCCGCCAACACTACCTCAAAAGTTGGATGGATCTTTAACCTGCGCGGTATCTTCAACCTTCCGCCCAATCACCTGGAAGCGTGAAGAACGATGGGAGCGACAACACCCCGTGGTCAATGAGCGGCAGAACAGCGAGATGTGAGTAACCAAACTGAACAATTTATCCTTAGTGGACTGATCTGATTCGTCGCGAAATTGAAAAATTTTAACCGATTAGCAAAATTTCGGACCCTATATTAGTTGGGTAGACGTTTCACTATATTTATTTTTTGTTTGAACTGACGAGTGTCTTGTTCAGGATTGCAATCTTTCACGTCTGCTTTGTCTATTGGGTCATTATGATCAATGTTCTGTGTTTCATTCTCTTCGAGTTGAAATGCATCATTTTGTTCATTTCTGTTTAATGAGTGTATGGTGAGGTTCCGCGATGAAAATTGATGACTGCGGTGCTGTAAGTTAAAAACGAGTTATGGCTGAAGGGGAGAGCGCGCTTAGTATGACCAATTTGCTGAAGATAATTAATAAAAAAAATGACATCATCAATAAGCTGGTTAAGAAATTAAGCATGCCACCTCAGTCAACCGTCTCGTTGTTTCAGACAATGCCCGACATGAGCAAATCGATAAAAGACTTCCGGAGACAGACTCAAAATAAGCAAGCGATTGGCTGATTTTAAGACTCAAAATCAGCAATTAAATGGACCATTTTAGGCGTACAGTCAATGTTACCATAAGAGAAGTTTTATATATACGTAAAAGTATCAGAATGTATAAAGTCGCTGACCTGACGATTGTAAGTTATGAAGCATGAATCAGTGTGCATATGCACCTGCATGTTAGAATAATTTGCGCAATGAGTTTCGGTGCGACATATATTCTGACTATTATGTTTGGTTATCGCATTGCAGACTCGAAGGCTCTACGTGATAAATGATTGAAGGAAACACCGTAGATTAGAATTTTCATTGATGTTGGAAGACTGCTTGCGGCGACACTGGATGCTAGCCCTTTTTATTTTCATTTACTACGAACACTCTGTACTAATTATTCCTCCCACAAACAGAGAGGGTGGTGTACTACTGTCCACTTCGCTATCATCTACCATACAAACATACTCGAGATTGCTTTATTGTACTCCGCATCGCGACCGGCATATCGAGCGATATATTGGGTACTCTTCAGCCAGTAAAAATGAAAAAGAATGTTTCTTGGCACGATAAGCTCTGTCACAGCAAAGGAGCACCCCAACCCACCACAACCAGCTACAACAACGCGTTTCCCGCAGAGTGCAATCCGCGAAGTGGCCAGGAGAGCGAAGAAAACGCTGCGGATACCCCTCCTCTTGGGGGAGGTTTTGTGCGAGCCGCCCCCCCCCCCCCCCCACCCCACCTACGAGGGACCCTCGCGAAACCGGTACAGGTGCCCAAAGGCGGCTCGTTGTCGCAACATCGTGGTCCAGAGGGGTGGGTTTCTCCTCCGTGTGAATACCGCTTAATAAGCACACTTTAAAATGAAAACAAATTTTGAAAATACAATATGGTTTTTCAATTACTTCAGCGAGTTCTTTAGATGCATTTTGGAAAACAGAAACCTTTTATTGACGTCATCTGCTTGTGCGCCTTCGCTCCTATGGCTTTTGTGCCATACGTTCGTGCCTCGATATGACAGGGAGGAGCAGGAGACGTCTTAGTGAAACCACTCTGTGTTCCCGAAACAATGCGACTGTCGCACACCAAGTACCACATCGTCCCATGATCCTTAGCGCGCCCATGGGAGCTGAATTGCTTTACGTCTAGTTAAGAGCGGGAAACTGTGTTTGGGTCCTTCTTATAGAATATTTTTTTTTTTTCAGAAATAGAATAACATTTGCACCAGGTGATACCAGCTAGGAACATTTTTAAAGGTTTCAGTATGTAGATTTTTTATCCATTTTACTAATTTGAAATTCGAAGCTTTGGGTAATGTTTTAACATCGACAACATGGTAATGGCTTATAACAGATTTTCAGATGGGGGTCCTTGGACCACAGAGAGTCTGAGAAGCGACTTTCGGAATCCACTAAACCCGTGTTCACACACAAGAACAGGAAAAGTCGCAAGATAGCTCTGGCCTGGCTAGATGTTTTTTTACAACGGAGGCTCAAAGCCGACTTTAGTTTCTTAAAGCGAAAGAAACGAGAGAAGAGTGCGGAAAGGACGTGCGCGAGACAGGGAAGGAGAGAGAACGAGGTTGTTTTGGGCGTTTGTTTGGGACGGCCATGAAAATCGTGTCGAGCGTCCGGCGAGCACTAGCGCAGTGTTGAGACTTGGGAGGAGTCGAATCCCTTCTGGCGGCATGCGCCCAGGCGCCAACGTATCGCTTCTTCCCCGCCTACTGTTGAGCCCTTTAAAAGAACTTGTTGCCGGTCTAGGGGGTTTTCAGCTTTAAACGGCGTTTCTAGCGCGACCCAAACACATACACAGGAGATACAAAAGGAGGAAGAGGAAAAGAGACAAAGGAGGAAGCGCCAGTCTCGTGTCCTTTGCGTCCTGTATACATGTTTGAGCTAAAATTGCCGTCTGAAGTTGGCAGGTCTTGGCACGTAGGCTTATCATGTGAGTATGTTTTAGCTTTATCTGAACTGCATTTCCGCGACCTGCTACTGCAACTCCAGAAGCATTCCTCACAAGACCGCACGACGTACTTCACAGGTCACAAGAAGGACCCACCGCTTCCAAGGGTCCACAAAAGATCCCGGATATATCAGTAGCAGAGAAGCACTGCCTTAGAATAGGTAAAAAATTTGAGATCAAAATATTGAGTTCTGTAAGGATTAGGTGGGTTGGAAATATTCTCCTCGCGCAAAAAAATGGGACCTCTCATTTATAGCATCACTTTCGCTAGAATCCGCCCTCGTCAAATCATCCCCTCAAAAGATTCAGGTAAGATTTCAAAACCGATATTGAGGCATATCATTTTATTGGAAAGAAAGCAGACATGTGCGTCAATGACACATCGAGACCTATGTACAAGGCCGGAAAAAATATACAACCTGTGAGTTATATAAGCCATGAATAGTGATGGTATCAAAGAGAGAACTGAACAAGGTTAGAGAGGGGAAGCTTTAGTTCGCAGGTCGAGCCAACGTTTCGGCAACTGGACTTGCCTACTTCTGGGCAATATCGTTTCGTTCTACATGAATAGTGATGGTGTTCTTTGCCTGAATGGTGGCTTATAATGCTTTACGTAAGCTTCCAGTAGGCAGTTGCGAGTGGCGCTCACTTCCGTTAACTTCCTTGTGTCCGTATGTGCTTTCGCTCCTTTAGCCAAACACGTATGTGTCACTAGCTAGGCCAGAAACGCGATGCTTTCAGCTAATTTGTGCATCTACTTTTTCATCTGGTAATAGAGCAGACACGCTCAAATTTTAGCGTACATCAAATAACAGGTTCGAAGCCGCTGACCTAGAAACGGATTCCCCTCAGAAGCATCTGTTTGAGAAGCACGAATGTTTGTTAAGATGTTTCCACTCAATATTTGCACGAGTAGAACCAGAAAGGAAACGAGCTAATATTGGATTGCAATGCATATGATTTATTTTTGCTCATCGTTAAAAGGCGAATGATGTATGCGTGAAGGCACTGAATGTACACAAATAAGAAAGTTACACATGATCAAAAGCGTTACACAATAGCTGTCCAGTGAAGCGGAACGCCTGATAAACTGTAAAGGTGGCTGCCTCGGTAGTAAAGAAATCAGGGAAGCAGTTCATACATTAGGCGGAGTTGGTCATCGGCTGCATATCCGTCGTTTATCAGGTTCGTTAGGTTTAATGAAGGCGTAAAGTAGAAGCATGGCTTGTTAGACTGCAAATGCCTCTGCACAAATATTGAATTGCTGAATTTTCTCACTTCGACTGCTATCTCATCGTGTCCATTCGGGTGTAAGACTGTCATTTTAACCTTCTGATTGAATGTCCATTGAACAGCATCGTCCATGTTACCCATATGTAACTGAATCCCAATATGTAGAGCTAGAGTACCCCTTGTGTTAATGATACAGATACCCGGGGTGACGCAATAGCCACCTAGGTACACTCGTGGGCTACAATAGCACCTAAAGCCCCTCTCATATGCTCTACTATAAAGGGAGTTGACATCTTTAACAGGAAACTTGAGGCTGAAAGGAGTCAGTTCAGGGATTCTTTGCGGTATGTATCTTGTTTCTACGTTGACAGATATGTGTGTGCCCAATTCGAGAGCTGTAACGGACGTTGAAACATCTGCCAAATTCTCGTGGCTCTCACTAGACGTATCGCTACCCAGCACCATACTATTTTGGACTACCGTGATTGCTTTCCGTGAGAGCTCAACAATGAGATCTAGCTTTGAAAGTAGGCTCTGCTCTGCTTCTTTAGCAGCTACAAATAATTCCCGCGTACCGTTCATCAAGGTATCAAGGTTTTGTTTCATTGTCTCCATCAACTCTTTCTTTAGTTCTTTTTTCAAAGCTTCGATCTCCCGAGCTCCCGTTACTGGTTGTCCAGTAATGCTCTGAATGTATACATGGTTGTACACTGCTTGAAAAGATTCTCCAAAAACGAGGATTGTGCGGTTGATTTGTCCTTCCACTCTTTCCTCGAAGATACTTATTCCACTGGACAGTCCACTGAGCCTGTCACACTGAGCCTTCGAGTCGCTGATTAAACAAGCAAGACATGCCTTCATTTCTTCCACCGCGCTCTGCAGCGTCCATTCGTATGAGGGCAAAACCTGTGTCACTTCCATGCACTGAAACTGTCCTTCCAGCTGCGAGGCAAGAGGTGCAGCCTTTGTGTTACAGCCTGATCTCAGGTGAGCGCAGATATCCTTGCAGAGTACTGTTTCCGAACAAACGGGGCAACAGGCTGCGTGGTGTTCACATTGACGCCTCAGGTGCGTGCGCATCTTTGCAGCCATCACCACATGTTGGCAGCCATTTTCTTCGTTAAGGCATTTCACCTGAAAGAAAAGAGAACGTCTTGTAACTATATCCAACTTAGTTGCTTTAAAAATGGCTAACTCGACCACTAATGAAAACTGAGTTCTGATGGCCTCGCCTACAATTGCGACCCAAATTGAGAAGTAAGCGCGTTGTACGTCACTGCTTTTGTGACAGTGACTTTTAGGAAGTGTTAAACAAGGAACGACTTTCATTGCACGACCCTACAGTAAGGTAACCGCAAATTAAAGTTTAATGTTACTGCTGGAAGCTTGACACTTGTGGCGAAATGCTTTTTTACGACACCTCTCAAAGGACGCGGAACATCCTCTCAGCGAGGGTGGGAAACATCATGCAGTGTACAGCGCTAATTCACTCCAATCTATGATAAACTGGTTGAAAGCTGCGAAGATGATGTAGCTGCTTAAAATATATGAAGCGTTGAGAGATGGCTCGAATTTCAATTAGTGGAAATCTTTATTATTGAAAATGTTGCGGGTGCCACTTAATTGGAGTCATTAGTTCGATTTTGTACGGCTGCGACGGAAACCACACGACGATGTGTTGTTGCGGCAGAAGACGCTACCGTACCCCTTAGCACCAATGATATATATTCCACTAGATGTCATGATTTACTTTCGCCACTGTATATTAAACAACCCACTTGATGACCTGAACGCAGTGCCAACTCTGAGCAGCCAGTTGTGGACTTGAGGCTGAGAGGACCGTCGAAACACGAGCACGGACAGTGCGGCAGCCCCTGGAGACCCGAACTAGAAGCACCACCCGACCACCCCCCTCCCTTACCTCCCTATTAAGTTTTCCCACTAGGTCGATCAGTTCCTTTCACTATCGTTAATACTGGCATCATATTACATCCTCTCAATGCGTTTGAGCATGAGCTCGTGCCTTTTAACGTATGCTGAATGTGACAGTTCCTGAACCTAAAGTAAGCCCTTGGTTTATCAACACATTGTGCGCTGCAGGAAGAGCCTGAGCAGTTATTGGCAACTATTTTATTAATTTTATAAATAATTAATTTTACAAGACTGATGACACCACTGATCGTATACAAACGTCATAAATAAGTAAATTAAATATTGACTAATATTTACCACTCTAGCCAAATGCACTTTCTTGAAATTTTAATTACTGTTTTGCGGTCAATGTCTAAAAGCGTAGCGCTCCAAATCTACTCAGGCTGTAAGGGATGTCGTAGCGCAGGGATCTTTATGATATTGATGGCCTGGGGTTCGTGGTACTGATTGTTCACACTTCAAGAGCACCTTGAGGTTTCCCTCCAAAACGCAGCTGGCTCGGCTGGGTGGGAAAACGATATTCCTACTCTGTAGTTCCAGTATCGTAACTACTGGGACATCGCGATGCGTATCAGTATATTGTAGTGTATGTAAACTCTACTAATGTTTTAAGTTAAACGCGTTAGCATCAACCGCTAAGTAGCTAAGCGCCGCATGACGGAGCACAGCGGCGAACCGTCCAAAAATGCGCGCATGCCGCAATAAGCAGTGCAGCTTTTATTATGCAAGGCTATGCTGGAAAGTGGACGCTATCCTCATTTCTTCTGATCGTTTTAGCGCCGTTATCATCTTTCTTTTTCTGAAGGCTGCCAGCAATTTATAAATAAATGGTCAAATTGTAGGTCTTGAGCGGTGTGGAATGCGATAGGCACCTACTGATTATACTACATGCCTATCAGAACTTATTTCTTTTCCCTAAGGTTCGCGCAGCACTTCCCGCGACAAAACAAAGAAGCATTTGTCACTGCACGTCCTGCCGATTACAGACTTCCATCACGGAAAGAACAGCATTGACGCTTTGAAACAGTCTTATTACTAGAGCCTGTTATACTTAGTGCCACGGGCGGATGCATATTTACTATTACTTTTGGACAGCCACACCATAATATATGTCTTATTACTAGGGATAAATGTATTCCTTTTGTCGAGAGTAAAATTGAATGAAAACAAAGCCTTAATAAGGATATCCTCGATCTCATTGGTAAGAAAGCAGAATAAAGCAGAAACATCAAGCATCAGCGCTGGTGCAACGGCACGCTTGATCGCGGATGACGTGGTCAAACCTACTGGATGGATGAATAGAATATAGGAGCGTCCCCTTTGAAACGGGATGGTAGCAGTAGCTATCATGCTAATTTTTCTACCTATATCTTAATTACCGTTTTAGATTGGTTAACTATCCCATCGTTCTATTTATTAAATTTTTGTTTCTACATTACTAACATTATGCCACTTTTCTGCTTTTAAGCCACCAATCTTCCAGTCGTTTTTTGCTAGATTCCACCGCCGATTTATTCACCCGGCCACTGGTATCTCTAAACACCAGAGCTTCAGGAACAGTGACTGCACCTGCATTGACTTCCGGATGGATACCATTACATTTGAGCATAATATGCTCAATTGTTTCACTTGAGTTACCACATACAGCACATGCGTAATCTTCATCGTTAAATTTCTTTTTGTAGCTGTGTCTTCTAAGCCACCTTGATCTAGCTTCGAAAAGTAGGGCACTGCCTACAGTCGATGGATGGATGGAATATAGCAGCGTCCCCTTTGAAACGGGGTCGTAGCAGTCGCTATCGTGCTCATTTTTCTCCCTATATCTTAATTATTGTTTTAAATTGGTTAACTTTAACATCATTCTATTTATTAAATTTGTTTCTACATTACTAACATTATGTCACTTCTCTTACAGTCCTTACAGTCGAACCCTACTTGTGGTGCCATCTGTGAGCCGCCGCGTTAAAATGGCTGTGGATTAATCCTGTTTACACTCTGTAGTAACGAATGAAAACACCCGCCATGGTGGCTTCGGGTTACACAGGTGGCAATTCTTTGGAGGTGGCACAAACATCTGCATGGCGTGATACCATGCCTTAAAAAGGGAGCGTGAATATGCACAGTTTAAAGAAGAACGTTTTTGCTGCGGACTGAAAGCCCATGCGCTTAACAGGCTTTGAAACGCTACTGTCAAGAAACTCCTGATAAGGTTGCCGATACAAAGATACGGTGAACAAAAACTCAGTAAGGACCTCGGTCATCTTCACCTTCACCGGTCGGCAGTTGTCGGAGACCTTTGACCCCTGCTTTATTCAGCGCCATGATGCTGTGTTTTTTTTTTTTTTTTTTTGGGGGGGGGGGGGGGGGGGGGGGGGGGGGGGGGCATACTGCAGCGGACGCTAAAGAAGGACATCGAAGTCACGCCATATAGTATTAGGATTCAGCCCGTTCGGAAGAACGCTGTTGTGCCGTATGATTTGTTTATCTTGATGGCGCTATTTAGTTTATGGAAAAATCGAATGCTGGACCATCATACTGCACCACAACAATAATCGAAGTCTTTATTCGGAGAGCAGTGCATTTTGGTGCGGGGAGTGTATGCTGCCCTGTACTAGCCGCCTAGGTGTCTACTGCATCTCGATGCTTGTGTGTGCCTCCGTGAATTTTGACATATGATATGGTGGGGAATAACTGGGTTTTACCGGGCTCGCATTACACAGCCCATCGATTTGACGCAGGAGCTATTTGTTACTGTTCCTCGCAAGCTTTCCCATGTAGGAAATAAAAAAGCCGTGGTGGTTCACTTATGAAGCCTTCAGTTACTGAATCCGAGTAGCTGGGCTCGAAGCCAAACTGTTCCAATCTGGTCCGGTGCGTGCGTCCGTGCGTGTGAGTACGTGTACACTTTAAGGGGCCATGCTCAGTAATAGGCTCCATTTCTCTCAGTGTTAGCTGGCGAACTTCTAAGACCCATCAGAGAGACACGCGTTGGAGCCGCTATACCGATCCAAGCTTTAATTGCCCGCGCAAGGTCACGGAGATATGACCTCACAAAATGGCTCAGCCAATCCGAACGACGGAACGTACAAGACCAAAAAGACCCTTGGTTGGTGGGGGTGATTGCATACGTGCTGAAATGCGACAAAGGAAGAAAACGCACGTGGCAGTGAAAAGCTGACCGGACAGTTCATTGCGCGCATGAGCGTATTCTAGCCGATTTCGCTGCTCTGCTTCGTCATATGACACTGAAAGAATCCATGTTCGGCGATCGCGCGATCAGGTAAAAAATTTGGAATTGTACTGGGCATCCGCTAGAAGATGGGCGAGCTCTTAAGTCGACCTTAGCCAAGACTGGAATATGCGCATCGTGTCTAAAGGCCAAAATGCATACGGGTTGTTAAAGATGCGCAGCTATAACAGTAGCCACAAAATAACGCGAAAGCAGAATCAACGAAACCTAATTCGAAATTGAGTGGCCAGCCATATATTCATTTCTTCTAGTTGGTCTTCTCATGTGACCATCGGAAGAGAGGACAACCACGAACAGTGGCTGAAATTAATATCATGCGTACACGCTGAACATAGTGCACTATAGGGCATCGAGGAAAGCAAAACCTGGTTTCTCGCGAAAGCCGAGCGAAGATTTCTTTTTTTTAAAGGTAAATCGCAACAAAGTTTGTAGGTTTCCTCTCAAGCAGTGACTGGGCGCGGAAACGGGCTGTGATTGTAGCTTCTAAAGCATGTTCCATATAATTGATAGGGCTTCCGCAGAATATGATGTCCTTGAACATGCATGGAGGTGAGAAAATGTAGCGCCCCTGCAATCAAAAAGTGTCGGACAAAACCTGCGGCAGTGTGCTATGGACGAACAGGAGCCACTAAGATCTGCCTGTCGACAATGTCGGCTCTCAAATGATTCAGCGCCAAAACAGGCGCGCTGAAAGTATCTGATAATAGTTGCTTACACTTTTTATTGTTAACCTCAAGTATATCTGCCTCACTGGAGCTTTGCAGTCTCTAATCTGCCTAATGTGATTAGGACCGCCCTGTGCGGGTCTGGTTTCCTCGTCGCTTATATTGTTACGGGGCGGCAAGCCGATGAAGACAGGAGACAGAACATGATAGATGGCGATAGTAGATGACGTTTTAATGAATGATGGCGGACCTAGCGCGAGCACGCCTGCCCACGCTATTGCCCGCTTCTTCTTCGCCCGTAACGATATCTTCTATTATCACACTGCTTTTCAGAATTTCAAGTAATCTCCAAGAAGCCTAGCTAGCCAGCTGGAACTACACAATACCCCAAATCCGACGTACCCACAGTCGCAAAGCAGAGCTTCTGGTGTCGACTTATAAGCTAGGAAGACAAATGATTCCACTGCCGTCTATATTCCAAATTAATGAAGTGTTTGGAATATTACCTACCAGAGACGCGTCATCCACGAATCAGTATATGCCCAGCGTACGGCACAATGCATGCTTCAGAAGTTCTCTCTAGTAGCTGTAGACAGCGACGGGACCGATTCAAGACACTTGCGACCAATGTTCTTGATATTTTAATAAAGTAACGCAGGCGACTAGATTCGCGAGTTTTGATGAAATATTCGTCATATGCATTGGCTTGGCGGTACATGTGACAACTGACAAACAAACTGATAGAAAAGATGCAATATGAAGAGCGGGTTTTATATTTTTCAGCTGGAAAAAAGCAGTTAGGTAGTGCTAATACGGTAGCTAATTTCTACTTCAATTCATGCATTTCTCACCTGCAATTTGAGCAGTTCACGAGGATGAAACTCCTCCCAAGTGACGACCATAGGTAGTTCGTAGGGACATCCGTCACGGGGGCAGGTGCATGTTCCGTCCTGGGCATTCTGCATGTAGCAATATTCGCACAGCGCGTGGAAACAGGGCAGCAATGCCGTTTTCCTGCGTACCAGTCCGCAGGCGCTGCATACTCTGAACGTCGGAAGAGGATCGACGAAGACCAGGGGCCTCCAGTCGAGCTGTATCGAGAACCCGACCAGCGTGTACCGCCAACCTACCGGAGGCATCGTCGAGCGTATTGTGTTGCCTCAATAGAGAGATTTAGTTTACCGTGATCCGCGATCCGCCACCGTGACTATCTACCGCGCGTGGGCGGGGCGCTCAAGCTGATTGGTCCCGACGCGGTAGGTCTATGTGCCGACATCCAGTATAAGGCGCCATCTATCGGCGTCAAGGGATATGGGCATGCACAGTGGAACGCACGGGGGCGGATCGCGGTAAGCTAAAACTCTCTAATGACGACTGCTCCAACAGCCGTGCAACAGCGGCAGAGTGAATTGCTTGCGCATCGATCTTAACGCTTACCGTTATCAAGCTCCAATCACAACAGTCCCACGTTTGCTTCCTTGCCAGTTGGAATCGGCATATCATGGGAAGCGAACAGGCGGTGCTCTACAGCGTTTATTTAACAGTGATAAGGAAAGTAGCGCCGTTTGAAATACATAAAACAAAAGGCGAAAAACTGTGGGGTGACTTCAGTATTACGTGTAGTTTCGGCAATGCCTTAAGGCAGTCTGTTCATTATGAATGCTAATCAGTGTGCAACTTTTTAGGTGCATGTAAACTTCCTGTTTTCTATATGGTGATGGTGTCACTTTATTACAGGAAGAAAAGAGGACTTGCAAGGGAGGGGGGGGGGGGATTTTTTAGTGTATGACGCGATAGCAGCCTGCGGTCCTCTGGGGTGCATCCAGAGAAAACTAAGAAGCGCAGTGTATACAGCGAAGGCTTCTCTGCACAGCGCACAATTTTGGCCGGCAAAGTAGCATCGTGATAGAGCCGCCAAACACAACTAGACCGAACTGGAAAAATCTTCATGCAGATGCCTGTGGCTGCTATCATTCAAGATAAATCTCGGCACATCTTCAACCCCAGAATTGTAGTAAAGCGGAACCCGATAGCTGTGAACGGGAAAAAAACAACCCGAACAAAAGCTTGGGGCATTATTCACCTTTGAAGAAGCATCGACCTGATTCTTTGAACCAAAAATGAAAGCTCGGCAAAAACAGCTAGAACCCCCCCCCCCCCAAAAAAAAAAAAAAAAAAAACCAGAACTCTGTAGAATCTGCCCTGCAGAAATATGTAAGCCCGAGCTTTGCTGTGTTGTCCGCGAGATGTGTGAGCGGGATGCCGCAAGTGACAGATACTGCGTCGTTCCTCTTCTGTAAGCCAATTATAGAAAGCCGGTGAATTTTACTGCGTTCAACGGAAAGCTGGTTTTGTTCGACAGGGGGCGCGCGATGTACCGTGGGCAGCAGCAACACTCATGCTTTCGCATTTCTCCACTGCATATTTTGTAGTTTCCTCGGACGTTTTTAGACCGCAGTTGGCTGATTGCCTCTCTTTACACGGTTTCTAACCATTCCCACCCATTTGCGGACGGAAATCACTCTCTTTCCGGCTCGTTCACGTTCAAACATTTCTAATTTGACGTTACCAGAAGTCGAGCACCACATGACCCTATTTGGACGTCAGCATTGCCCCTCCCGGCTATTTCGACGTTTGATAGACCTAACTGGTTCTAATAATTACCAAATTAATCCACACCCACCAAATTATTCCCTAAGCGAGAATTTCTCATCCTCTATCTAATGCAGCCATTTATTTTCTTATACCTCGTTTCGTTCGAGTGTAATCGTGATGACAAATTCTGGTGGAACGAATCTGCCGACATAGCCATGCAATGCCTACGCATTAATAACCATCGAAAAAGCCAAACAAAGATGTTCACCAGCGCTCGTATTAGGGCCTTGATGGGCACAAAACGGGTACAATTTCCGATTGCGCGCATAGGCGCTGGGATGTTCTCACTCCGTGAGAAACTATGCCATAGTCCACTGCAACTAAACGATGAAGGATCTTGTAAGAGTCGAAGTAAGGCTCAAAAGCTCTGCACTAAGTCCGCTATCGGGAATCCACATCCAAACCCACATTCGCTCGCCCTGTTCGTAGTTTGCGCGTGCGTCGATGTATATTGCATATTGCTGGTTTTTCTTGCCGGACGATGCATCGGGCGGCTTCTGTGCTCGTAAGGTAGGCTGCGCAGGCGTGGTTTTCCTCTAAGTTACGCGCGGAGACATAGCATCGAGTGTTGTAAGTTCCCTGCAATACACAACATGGAATGCTGTTGACCCGATTGCCTCCTGGATGGCGGTGTTGTAGGCGAAGAGCACCTAGGCCAGGTCAGACGCGGTGTACTTTCGTTGGTCCATTAGCGAATGCAGAACAATGATTCCTTTGCTGCGGCCTGTATTGCATGAGATATATACACTGTGCTAATACAAGAAAGTTTATTTTTATAGCTCTGAAGCGCATGTATCTCCCGTACCCTTGACACGCACAAAAAGACAGGAAATGCCACATCTGCTACTAGCGAGTCACCACGGGTGATCACGTTGGGCAAATGAGGAGGTTCCCTGAAGTATCCATTTGTTCACGACTGTCTCTTTTTGTTGTTGTTAGCGGCACAAATTCCGGCTGGGGTGGCGGCCGTCTGCCCCTGGAACTAGCTAGGATGCCGCAATCCACTCACCTGAAAGTCTGCACTCTGTTTGGGCTTGTACGTGTTCTTGATTCGTACTGTGTACTTTGCGCAGTTTTGAATTTTTCGAAACTATATGAGCCGACTAGCTAAATTCACGCTATGAGAGATGCCGAAGTGGATAACTCCAGAAACTTTGACTACCTGGGGTTTCAAGCCGTGCCTTTCGCCCCCAAAGAGGCCGCCGTGGCTAGGTTTAAGTTCCACGTCCTTGAGTACAGGAGTCGAACCACTGAGCCACCGCGACGGATCTTTGAAAAAAAAAATGCTGGTTAGCTCCCATTCTTTGCCGTCTTCTTTGTAAACCACATTGATCTGTCAGATTCACTAAAGCAGCAGGGTTCGAGTATAATTGAATGGCAAACATTGGCGAGCGCTGAAAGGCCCCTTTATAAGGACGGCCGTGTTAATACAGCATGGTGGATGCGGAAAAAAGCCACTTTAGAATTCATGTCAGGAGCAAACGTAGGCGTGAATTAATTTACCACAAAAAAAAGTTAAATTGCTGCCAAGTATTCACGGGAAAATTGGCTGACTGATGAGCTGCCACATTTTGAACGCGTGAGCATATGTGGAGTTTTCATTAGTAGAGTGCACCTACCTAGTAAGAAGCTACTTTCAAAACGTGCGATAATCGTTTTGAACTATGATTGGAAACGATGAGGCAGAGCAGCGTAACTGATAACTCGTATCTGCCGTCCGGACGCCACGGCCTGGCTTGACACTGAATCAGAAAATATGCTCGCTGTTGCCGCCGTGCGAGTCGCACAGCGTATAGAGCAAAATAGGTGTGCGCTTGTGCAAGAACGCTGCGGGTTCTTCAGATGAAAGTGGCTGCGAACGATGGCCCTTGGAAACGTAGAATTCACGCTTGTTGGATTTTCTGCGGAACTCGATTGGAGACCGCTTTGCTTCGTCAAGCCTCTTCCACCAAAAATGGTGTGCGGTGCCTGCGGGCTGGTGCGCCCTAAGACGGTGTTGCTGTCCTGCCTACACGTACTGTGTGGGTCTTGCTACGAGCAGTGCGGACAGGAAGGCCTACATGTTTGTCCCGTGGACAACTACGAGAGCCAGGACGACGATGTCGAATGGAGGGAATTGGCTGCTGATGATCTGCTTAAAAAAGAGGTGAGTGGAAACGGAAGCGAGAAATGGCTGTTTACTTACAGCTTAATGTGATACTACATGAATCCTGGATAAGTTGTGCGCAGGATAAGCACTGCCGGCGTTGGACCGTTTCTTCAAAGAATATATCCGCTTTCATCTCGTTCGAAAAAGGAATTTTGCTTTATAGATAGTAAACTACAAAATTACTATTTTGGAGGCTATTAACTATTTAACTATTTTCTTGTTTTAGTTTAGCCAGGAAGATCAAACAGAGCCTTCTATTTGCACTGACAAATCTACCTCTTTTTACAGAGAGGGGAAAAATGTCTCAATCGCTGTAGACACCTGCCTGCTAACGGTGAACATAATAGCCTTACTGAAAAAAATTGTATGAGGCAATAATCTCACATTTTCTCGCACAATCTCACTCAATTCTCATAAGAAATCACATACAAATCGCATATAATTGCATAAGATCTCATAGTTCCTTGTACATTATTATAAATTATGCGAAATATTTTATGATAATGATGTCCACTGTATGAGAGTCTATTCGATTTGGGGAGATTTTGTGAGGTTACTGCCCGGTAGAAATGTTAGTTTTTCAGTAGGGAGGCGGCGTGAAATAACTTTGGCCCCGTCGACCGCAATAACGTAGAAGACAGCCCAAAAAGACGGGCAAAGATTTCATTAGTCAGATTCTTATCGCTTTACAAAGTTGTTTTCCTGCTCACACAGCTGTGAGTTTGCATCTTCGTAGAAGCCACGTTTGCCCTAGATAAAATGTTTGAAGGGATGCAGGTAATTCTGTCCGGAAACAAGCGTTAGTGACCTCAGTTAGGTGAAGTGCACCTCAACCGCCAAAGTACGGATGGTAAGGAAATAGTATCGATGAAGGAACGATGGAATTTATTTGAACGGAGGGCCCGAGGCTCATGAATGCTGATGAGTGTAGTAGGGAGAGGCAAAAACGGTCATTTCAGGAAGCACTGCACAGTGCAGTCTTTTGTTTCACTTCGCTACGAACTATGCTATCAGGTAGAGCAGCTTGCAAGCGCAGGCGAAGGTCCAGGTGCTTGTGATATTATAATTACGTTATGTAGTTTATTAACTGCGGGAAGCGACTCCGGGTGAGGCACGCTGCAGTGGAGGGCTGCGAGTAAAGTCGACCACCTGGGCCTCTTTAACCTGTAATTACATATATTGCAAAGATACTATCCCGTTCAGTATGAGCTACTCCACGCGAGCGCGTGGCCGAGCGCTCTTCAAGGCAGTATAGTAGGGCTGATTGTGCCGTGTTTTAGTTAGCTGGAGAAGGCGCAGCTGTTCCAGCAAGCGTGCTAGGACGCCTCGTTTCCCTTTATCTGAAGGACAGGCAATTTCTTTCTCACTCATTTAGTTTCCTCTGACGCAGAAACTGCACGATCATGCAGCACGTCTGCCTCCGACGAGATATGACGTGAGAAAGTTATTAAAGACAGCCCTTTTTTCGCCAGTAGGGCTGGGCGTTTAGACATGATTTCAGCCCTGAGTGAGCGCGTTAGCGCCCAGCGCAAAATCAGAATCAGCTATGACGTGATTTATGTAACGTTTTCAACAGTGTTAGTATCCACAAGCAGTCGCATTCACGGATTAAGTCTGCGCCGCTCCCGTCCAGCCTTCCCTGTTCGGTAACATGATGAAGCGCAAAGTGGCATGCTAGATAATACCGAAGGTGCGGACCGAGACGGGCCCGCACGCATAAAGTTTGGGCGTTGACCGACGGCTGCAGTAATCATTTTCGAAACCGATATCAAACCAAGACTCAACGAGAGTGAAGGTGAAAGCAAGTAAGTGGAGGTGATGTGAGCTTGCTGGAATAGCTACACCCTCTCCAGATAGCCCGAAACAAGGCAAAATCGGTGCCACTGTACAACCATGCCAAGCGCTCGGCCAAACGCTCGCGCGGTGTAGCTCATATTGAGAGCGATAGTACCCGGGAACCAATTCTTTCATGAAAGGCTGCAGGATACTCAGCTATTGTGGAGATAATTGCGGTTTAATGCACACATTCCATATTGCATTCATGTGTGTGCATAATACGAAAATATATTCCGCGCTGCCCACGCATCATTCACAGCCATTTGGGAATAAGAATGGAGCAGGTGCTTAGTTTGCTGATCTGGACTGTCCCATTCAGCGCGTGCCAAGGGATACTTCATAGGACAGGTGGACGTAACCCCATGGTTTCATTAAAGTGAAATAACAGTTTCGCGATAAACATTTGACATTTTACGTGTTGCAGGTCAAATGTTGGAATGAAGCAAGTGGTTGCCAGCATATCGTTGCTGCTTCTGGGATCGTCCAACATTTCCGGCTTGAATGCGCCCATCACGTCGTGTGCTGTCCCAAGTGTCCCGCTACTGTTCCCCGCTGCTACATTATTACGCACCTGAAATCAGGTTTATGCACCTCCCGGAAGCCGTTGAGAGCAGATGTCAAAGCAGAATTTGGAGGGACAGATGATCCGGCTTCTTCTCTCAGAGATACTTTGGAGAAGAAGGTTAAAAAATGTTTTGAACAAATCGTTGTTTACATAAGGTCCCATGGAGACAGGCTAGATGAAATGTGCCAAGTCATAAACGCTATGAAGGAAACTGTGAGCGAAAAAATTGCACATGAAAGAGGACAACTTTTTCCCAGGGCGACTCAAATTGTCGCTGATATGAATGTCTCTAACGAGGAACTTAAAAGCGCTTTGACCACAAGGATTGATGGCTTTAATATAGCTGGGATTATAAATAACGTAGGGAAATTGCTTAAAGAGGAAGCAGCTCCTACACGGGGTGACACTAAGGACAGTTTGAGATTGCAACTTCTATAAGATCTCTAAAACATTTAGCGGATGAGACCAAGGAAAACAGCAAAAAGACATTGGACCTTGTCACAAAGGTTAGGCGACACGTGTGCCTACGTAGGTCGCTGTGCGTATTTTTTGTCCGAAATGTAAAATCGCTTCAAGAGGAGACAGTAAAAGCAGGCAAAGCTATTTTTAATGCCGAGCGTGTCTTCCTGTTCGGCTACAACATAATACCTGGAATTATGCTGATCAAGCATGCGGAATCTGTTAAACTACATTGTACCATACAGCTGCGCAAGGGGGTCATGGATGAGATTCTTTCGTGGCCGTTCGAATACATGATCAAGCTGAGTATCACCCATCCCGCAAAAAAAGATCTCGTGATTAGGGAAGGCGGTTGGCGTTCAGATAAAAGCTTTCAAAAGCCAACAAAAGAACATAACAAATTTTTCTGCTTTGGAAATGAGACCCTGGACCTCTCACAGCTTTTCACTGACGGCTACGTAGGAGATGATCAGCTTCGCGTCAAATATGAGATCCTCCCATGATTACTGTTTGAATAAAAACGGTGTCTTTGGCAGAAAACATGTTTATCTGAACGTTTGCTGTTCACAGAAATGATCTGCAGCAACTGTATTGTTTTTATGATAGCAAGCAGTGCAGTGGTCCTTTTATTACTTCTTTGGAGTGCAATATGTTCCTTTTATATGATCATCAGGAAATGATTTGAAGAGGATTACGATGTTCCCTCTTGCCTTGTTCTATTTATGTACGTCTTTATACGTGTTGGGGATTTTCAATTTGCCATGTATTCGTTATAAAAAATGGTGACTCGTTTGACAATCACTGTATTTTGTCTTATGGGTGCAGCGTGCTGGGATCCTCATATTAGTAATATAAAGGATACGTTAAAAGCATCTTGATAAAGGGGTATGCGCAACGAAATGCAAAACATAATGGCACATTACGGTAGATTCAGTCCGACCTGATAGCGGACATTTATGTGCCACGCTCCTCAAGAACAGGCGCCTTGTTTTTCAGAACATTTTGCTGGCGTCTTTCATAAAGTCAAAGCGTACCGAAGCACAGTCTTCAGAAGGAACGAACATATCGCCACCTACTGATCAAGAAGCAGTGCACCAAGGAGGGACGTAAGCTTGTGTAGGCCTCCAAAAATATTGATTTCTGGAAATTATTACTACGCTTTCATTTTGATTTCAACTAATGAGGGCACCACCATCAATATTGCATTGCGGTCTGAATTGTCAAATTAGGGCAATTCAGATTTTTGCCCCAAGATGCAACATAAATATCAGAGGCAGGGGTCAAAGAACAATGTTTCCTGTATGTGAGGCAGTAGAGAAATGCACATCGTGCATCTTTTAGGCTGCTTCTCAGGTACCCTCACATTATGTAAATAGCGTACAAGAAAGTAATAAAAGTGAACAAGAGCAGATTAATCACACTCTAAAAATTCATGATAAACAGCAAAAAGAAAATGAGGTACCCATTGAGAGAAACTAATTATTGGGCTTTATCTGTAATAAAACACTTTATTTGGCAACTCTTGCATCGTATATATATCAGCTTGTGCTGTTACAGTTGCTTTCTTTAGTGAGAGCGCACCAAACTGTGTGCTGGCAGCGCCCAAACGTGTCGAGATGGCGTTGTCACGCTTCACTCACAATAGCGTATTGTTCAGTGCAATGAAGGTATCAAATGGCGGATCATGCTAGCTTAGGCATGGCGATCTCTTATCAGCTGGCGAAGCTGATAAGTTCCTGCAAATGCGTGCCAAGCTAAGCGGCTGGTCCGCCCTAGTGAGTGATTACCGAATAATGTGTGAAATATTGTTTCATTACACATTCTTTGTTTGTCGTCTGACAAACTGCATGCTGTCAATTTTTAAAGAACCGTAGCCGAGTTTTTCTTGTTGCTTATTTATTACGCTCTCTGAGTGATAAACACACTGTCACTGTGCAAGCACCGCCTCCAGGCCCCTATGCGCCTGTGGCACTTTGCTTCGATGAGCGGCCGCGCCGGATGCTCTGATGCTCCGCGAAGCGCCGCCACGCGGAGCGTGTTCGGACATATTTTAGACGGCCCTGTAATAGTTGACCCTGTTACCAACCCGAAATCATACTGCACATCCGGCAGTTGCAGCGTGCGAGCGAAAAATAACGGGCATCGATTTGCAAGCGATAGTGCTCAAGTAGCATGACTTTGTAGTAACTGGTTATTTGGTTTTGTGGTGTGACGAGACCACGTTATATGGCTGATTTGGTAGGCGCTACCAACGTGGGCTTCGTATTTCAGATGGACGGGAGATATAGGAATGCAGCCTTCCAGAAACATTGTCTGTTGAGTTCTCGAGCACACGTTGCCTCTAGGCTACGTAGGAAAGCTCATACGGAGTGGCTAAAGTGGGGCTTTATCGTACGGGGGGGGGGGGGGGGGGGGATTTATATTTACGTATGAACGCGATAGCGCTAATGACCCCATTCACCTAAAATCCGGCATCGGCGGCCGTTCACCAGCGTTGGCATTGTGAGGAGGACACCACGAGCACGTCGATAGCAGGCAGTAGCCGGCAGCTGGCATGGCCGTGCACTGAATACAAGTAGGGTTGGCAGCAGCTGCCAGGTCGGGCCTCTCCTTCAATATAGAAGGGTGATATTAGAATCAGCCTGCCAGGACCATTGCATTCACGTTACTCCTAGACACGCAGGCACATTCGTAACGCTTGGTTAGAGCGACGCATTATATTTGGCATGGTAGCCTACGCTATCGCGTCATGTCCTCAGGCGCAGCTAGCGTGTCTTTCAGATGTCATATGTGAAATACAGGGTGTACTTTTAGGGTCAGAAGTGAAGCCCGCGTTTTGATTTTTTTTTACGAACATTAGAACTGATATTTCGTTCCTTCTTTTTTTGATATTCTATCGTGATGTGATATTTTCCTTCCTCTTTCTGCACACCCTTTCTGCGGAACTATATGCACTGATCGAATATTACGCTTGAGACCGAGGCACTTGGTTTTCGCTTTTTCAACTTGCTGTCTATTCTGACATGGTATTTTGGATCTACCTTTGTTTCATTAGTGAACAGAAATGGTGGACTGATCAGTACTGGTCGGTTTGCTATGAGTATGAAATCTCCAGTACAATGCAAAGTACACAGTGACTACGGTAAGAGATAAGTCTGAAAAATGCTAATTAAATCCGACATGAAATAAAAGGATGCCTTCTGCGTCCAGAGCAGAGACAGCGCTTGTCGCCTAGGCTACGAGGATGAAGGGCTACGTGGCAGTTTAGATTCTACGCGCTCAGACAAGAAGACGCTGCTGGCGCTTGTCTTGTGGGCCCAGAGCGTCGCCCCCCCTGGGGGCCACGTCAGGCCGACATGCCTTAATGATTACTCTTTTGGCATTAAAAGTTGTTTTTCCCTCTCTCTGTCTCTCTCTCTCTCTCTCTCACATGTTGCGATCAGTCCTAAGATTCAGATCTCACCGATAACAAAATGAAAGAAAAGAAAGAAATCAAATTTTAACAAGTACACAAACACGCAATATATAGGTACAAGAGGCAGAAAAACGAAGGAAAGGCTTTCACCATTAAATTCCATGATCAGATCTTACGCTTCCGGAGGCTGGGCGCCGCGAGTGTTAATTTAAACAGACCATCGTCTGAAGAAAAATGTGCTAAGCGAAGCTTCTTCATTTGAACAAAATAGGAGATACAGCGCCAATTTTTCTTTTGTTCCTTTGAAAATCATATAACATCACGGACACACAGAAGCACGCGCCAGTTTCTACGAAGTTGTCGGCCGTCCGGCTGTGAGAAAACGCGCTGAACAGCGCTTGCGTGCGTGGTCTCAGCAGGCTGGCAAGAATTTTACCAGTTACATCGAGAACGTCGTTGACATGTACAAGTGCGTGCAAGCGCAGATGTCAGAGGCCGACCAGACCGAGCACATTCTGAAAGGAATCGATGACGACGCCTTTCAGATATTGCTAGCGCAAGACCTGCGCACCGTCTCAGAGGTTGTCACAATATTTCAAAGTTTTGATGAACTATGCATGCAGAAGGCCCTCACTCGCGAGCGCACATTGAGTCGCTTGCTGGCCTGACGGATGCAGGTGAAGAGTCTTCGCTCCTGTCGCAAATCAAGGGCTTCCCGTCATCAAGTGATGACGTCATAGTCAGTCATCTCTGTCATCATCATCACTATCGCTATCAATAAACACCACTAACTATCATTATCGGTCACTGTCTACCACTAACTAGCGGTGGCGGTTTCGATGGCAACCGCGCTGGCATGACGCTAGACAAGGAAAACTATGATGAGTTTCTAACAAGCATGCTTGGTGTGGCTGTCACGATGACTGACAGCTATAGTGAGACAGGTGGCGGTGGTCGCCAGACACCATGATATGAGGCATTTAGAGGCTTCCGCCTGAAATGTTTTTCGAGACTGCTGCAGAATCTGCACCGGAGAAATGAGTAAGCCTAACAGGAGGAGGCAGAAAATTAGGGGGGCGGACGAGGTAAAGTTCGCAGGGGTCAAGTGGATGCAGCTAGCAAAGAACAGGGTTAATTGGAGAAATATGGGAGGGGCCTTTGCCTTGCAATGGGTATAGCCAGGCTGATGATGATGATGAAGCGTTGCTGTGTTGTCCTGTATCAACGAGATTCCACGAATGATAGATACTGGACCTTTCCTTTCCTTTAATCCACTTAATTTTTTCTACATAATTACCTCATCAAATCACACCAACCATTTTGTCATTTGGATATCTTTTGTGGATCTCTATGAGTTGGTACCATTCTTTTTTCAATACAGAAAGTAGTTCATTTTCAGCGAGTTACAGATACTGCGCCTTTGCTTTCCTGTAATCCACCAAATTGGCTCTAAGTTTCGATGCAGGTGAAGCGCAGAGGTGTCCGTGTGGTGTGCGATGTCAGTGCACGTTAAAGATCCCGAGGGCATTGGGCCTTTCCTTCTCTGTGAACTATTTATTATTGTTATTGGCTCCAATTTGTTAATTAAAGCGCATCAACCATTTTGTCATTTGCACATCTTTTCTTGACGCTCCATCATATGGTACCATTCTTTTACCGAAATACCAACTAGTTCCTTTATATAGCGCCGACAAAGTGACGTCCACGTGAAATCCGCCTGAATAGTCATAGAATGCTTGAACATTATTAACTCTGTTATTATAATTATTGGAGATTTTGCAGAAATCATATATTTGGCCAAAGCAGTAAACTCGTGCAGAGAAAGCGATCTGCAGACTGCTTAGAAGAGAACTCGGTGGTTGATTTGTTCAGATAGTGGAAAGAATTTTGAGGTTTCAATTGGCGCACTGTGGCGGCAGCAGTCCGGTAACCGCGAAAGAACTGAAAGGCGTTGAAGCAAACTGTTTGTAGGATCATCTTGCGCAAGCAACAGGGACTGCACTCAGCGGTGGTGGAAGCAGGTAGCGCACTAAGCTCGGATGGCGTACGCAGCGTACGCTTATCTCGGAACTGCACAATTTTGGCCGGCAAAGAAGCATCGAGAGAGACCCGCCAAACACAACTAGAACGAACTGGGGAAGGTGTGATGCAGATGACTGTGGCTGCGATAATGTAAGACAAATCTAGACGCATCTCCCGTCTCAGAATTGTGTTAAACTCATCGCCGAGACTGTTGGCGTGAAAAACCGAACGAATCGAAAAAAGGGTTAAAGTTTTGGGTCATTAGCCGCCCTTGAATAAGGATCGTCCCGATTATGCGGAGTAAAAGGAAAGCAGGGCAAAAATAGACAGGAAGAACCAAAAGCAATTACCAAACAATGAAAAATAAGATGTCCACCAGCTCTCGAATTAGGGCCTTGGGCACACTATGGGTACAATTTCCGGTCGCGCACACAGCCTTTCGGATGTTCTCACTTCAAGAGTGACAATTTCACAGTCCCCTGCAACTAAACGACGATCATCTTGTGCGAGCCGAAGTAACGCGCAAAATATTTGCACTAAGTCTGCTGCCTCTAATCGACGTCTAAACCCACACTCGGCCCCCCCCAGTTCGTAGTTTAAGTGTGCGTTAGTGCGTTTCTGGTATTTCGTACAGGGCGTCACATCACTGCATCGGGCTGCCTATGCGCGCGTAAGGTAGGCTGCGAAGTTGTTGTTTTTCTTGTAAGTTACGTGCGGCAACATAACATACAGTGTTGTGCGTTCTCTGCAATACTCCATATGATATGTTTGTGACCGGATCGCTTCTTGAATGCTGCAGTTATTGGCGAATACCACCCAGGGCAGGTCAAACGCGGTTTACTTTCATTAGAACGTTAACGAATGCAAAACAACGAGATGTGTACAGGGAGCTCGTGCAAGAAACTTCCTTTCTAGCTCTGAAGCACATATATCTCCCGTACTGTTGAAACGCACAAAAACAGAAAAATAACCGTATCTACTACTACTTTAAGGAGTTATCGAAGACGATCACGTTAGGCAACTGATGAGATTCCCTGAAGTTTCAAATTGTTCGCGATTGTCAGCTTTTACGGTCATTTTCTCACCAGGGCGGCGACCCGCTCGCTACCTGTGGAACTAAAATCCATGGAGCGCGCCTCGTGGAACTCAAATGGCGTGTGCCGAGAGGCTACAGAACTTCTCACCCGCCGTGGTGGTGCAGTGGTTAGGGCGCTCGAATACTGCGCCGAAAGATGCGCGATGGAAATATGCGACGGTTGCGTTTCGATGGAAGCTCAAAAAGCCAGGCTCGCGTGTGCTCTTCGATGTCATCGCACGTTAAAGAACCCCAGGTTGTCGAAATTTCCAGAGCCTTTACTACAGCGTCTCTCACAGCGTGAGTCGGTTTGGGACGTTAACTTTTATGGCCTTCATATGAGAAGGCGACAGGCCTAGGATGCGTGCATTGGGAACAGTGGTCTTTCTTATTGAACCTATCAAGCACCGCATGTAAAATTCTCAGAGTCTTTTGCACTAACTGTCAATACCACCAACATGGCTCCTCAATTACAGAATATGGAATGAGTTCTAAGGAGGTCTTCTGGCACGATAGCTTCGCCACGGAATGTAAAAACCAGCCTCCGTGCAGAGCAATATAACCAAGTGAGCCAGAGGTCAAACCACGAAGCACCTGTGGTGTCGCTATGCTATCGCACACCATGGTAACAAAGATAAAGGTCAAAAGTCAAAGGTCAAAGCCATGAACCATGATTTGGCATTTTTTTGATGCCACATTGTGAGTGAGTATATTAACAGGAACGCGCATCGCGCCCGGCCATTGCTGCAGCATGGAGCCCGATGGGAAGGACAAGCCGTTGAACCGAGCCTCTGAGATAAGTTTAACACGCAGTGCGGCTCGTGCATATAATTGACTTTTTATACAGAGTTCGCGCAGTCCTCATTTTAGGTGCCCCAAGCTGAAACTAAGACAAATTTGTTCATGAATCACCGCAGAATCTTTCTAGGCATAGTGAAGAAAAACCGTTCAGCACAATAAAGCTTTACCACGTGTAACAATGTAAATGAAGCTATCGCATACACAGTAGGGTTAACCGTAGCTAAACCACCAGAAATTCTTTCCTACCACAGATGTATCGCGGGTTTAGTGGGGAAACCAAAGATAAAAAATGAGCTAACGTTTGGTTAATGTCCCACAAAAAAATTAAATGTAGAACGGAGTAGGGAAAAAAGAGTAAAAGGTGAGATATAAAGGCTACCACCATTGTCGACCGCAGGAAAGGGTGGCTGAGCCATCAGGGGCATACTTTATTTAAAGCAAACGCCTTTCTGGCTCCATTGCCATAAAATCTGGCGTTGTGGTGAACACTCGAGGGTACCTGTAAAGACGGCCTCGAAAAGTCTAGCCAACGCACCGGCGGGGGGATGCCGCACAGAGAAAAAAAAAAGACCTTTACCAGGGACCCTCCTGGCATTGCCTTTAATGCGCCATTTACTTGCATGGCATCCCTAAGGGAGCTCATATGGCGCAGATTAAAATTAAATTAAATTATTAAATTGGTTCACAGGAAAGGAAAGGCGCAGTAACTGTCACACTTGCTCTGTGGACACCCGAACCGCGCCGTAAGGGAAGGGAGCAAGGTGGGAATGAAAGTGGAAAGAGAGAAAGAGGAGCCGTAGTGGAGGGCTACGGAGTAATTTAGACCACCTGGGGATCTTTAACGTGCGCTGACATCGCACAGCACACGGACGCCACTTCGTTTCGCCTCCATCGAAACGCAGCCGCCGCGGTCGGGTTCGAACCCGGGAACTCCGGCACAGTAGTCGGGCGTCTTACCACTGTACCACCCCGGCGGGGCACGCACGCGCAGATTGTGCCGTCTCCGTTTTTTTTTATGCGTAAATTTCGAATCCCGCATAGTGTGAATCTTTGAGTCAAGTTGGAGGCTAGTTGGCGATATGAATTGAAACGGACAGTCTATGTACATAACTAAAACTGCATGTCTTGGTTTCCGCACCACACCCCGCGACCTAGAGCAGCTGGTGCCGTGAGAGGTGAGGGAGGAGCAGGGCGTGACGTTACCATTGGCCGGGTCACGTGCTGGCTTACGCTACAAGAGCAAGCGCGGCGAGCGGATGTTGCGGCTTCGGATAGCGCGAGATAACGTTCTTGTCATACACACAGGCGGTCTTATGTGCCTGTGGTGGTATGCTTTGTTGTCTTTGTCCTCCGTTGATTTCTTCCTTCCCTATCTTCCCATAGAACTACCTCATGATCTCTCGTTGGCACAATCTGTCCTCTGCTCAGTGTAACTGAACGGTAGGCCGAACACGGTTTTTTCTGGGTGAATATTATGTCAGTATGAAATACAAGGTTTGATTTTTTTGAAGTCAGTAGCGTGTATGTTTCTAGACTATTAAGCATTTGTGCCGCTTCCTCTCGGTCGAAGTGTTTACTGCAGGGTTAAGACAAGATTATTCGTGGGGTTTGCTGATCATTAGGTCTCGTGCAACATAACTTAAGCAGCAGTTCTCAGTTATGGACGTGTCAGGGACCCCTTTCGGATCAGTGGAAGGGGTAGATGACACTTTGTGAGCAGTGGGGAAGGGAGAGAGCGGCAGTCTTGTGCACCAATGTTGTGTGGGCAGTTGCCGTAATTTCCGGAGCAGGTCGCGCGATTGGGATTGAGTAAAGGCTAAACAAGGGCATTGCAGCCCAGGCCAGCAGTGCTGCCACAGCTCGAGTTTCGCTGACGCCAGCGTCAACAAACGCCGTGGAAACAAGAAACAGAGTGTTAGGAAACAGAGTGTTGAGAATGCTGAAGAACAAATCTGTGCGATACGTTCATATGATTGGTGCCAAACCTGAATACTTATGGCTTGCTACTTATTTAATACCGGAGCCTTGTAGAGAATAATTGAATGAGCTAATATGTTCTTTTCGCTTTACGCGTAGGAGTACGCAGTTTTCTTCATATTAAGTTTCATGCTGCATTTCACACACCATTGGTCAATAGCTGTCATAGAGGCTTGGAGAATACCGTGATCAAAAGTTTCCCTTATCTGCTTAAACAATATGCAATCATCTGCAAATAATCGTATGGATATAGAATATGAAACATCGGGCAAACTTTTATATTAATATATATAAGAAACAGTATTGGTCCCAATACGCTTCCCTGCGGTACACCGGAAGCGACGCCCAGTAATTTGGAAACATCGAAACGTCATCATTCACCTCAAGAGACTCCTCTTTTTTAAGTATGCATGTATCCATTGAGCTATGTATTAGCTCCAATTTATGAATACGTTTATTTTCTGGGGCCGCATAAAAGGCCTTGACAAAGTCCAGGAACAGTATATCTACTTGGCAGGAATTGTAGTTGGGTAACTGCTGACATTACTTTCCGGAATCGATGCTAAAATGGTGATAAAATGCGTTTGTTACTGAGAAAATTCGTAATGATATCCGCCAAAATGTTTTCTAGAATGTTGCAACAGCTGCTAATTATTGATACAGGTCATTCACTACACGTGCTACTTTCCAGTCAAAAGGTAAATCGCTTGTACGGAAGGTAACTGCAAACATGTTTGCTAAATACTCAGCTACCTGTGAAGCATCGCGTCTTAAATACGTGCTTGGAATGCCATACGCTACGCAGTCTTTATTTCTATCAATCTGACGTAGCAATGATAACACGCCGTCTGTTGAGATGGAAGGATTATTACAAGAATTTATATATTCTTTCGGTTTAGTAAGGATAGCTGTCGCCATGAAAACACTTTGAAAGTATTGATTAAAGGAATCCTCAATTTTTTGGCTATCAGTTAACATGGTTTCATCAGTTTTCACTCTATCACCTCCTTTTTCTTACTTAGATGCTTCCAAAATCTACTCGAATTAGTATCTTAAGTTAAGGAAGAATAACTTTAGCAAGGGTTTTTGTCATTGTTAACTTTTTCGTTGACACGTGCTTTTATTCTTAAAAATCAGCCGTTGGAGATTTGTGTTGCCTACGATGTCACCTTATTTTGCGTTTCAGGTGTATAATTACCTGTGCGACCCAAGGACTGCTTCGATAGTTTTTTTTTCAGAGGAGCGAAACTTGTAAGAGCAGATAGTATTGAATTTTAAACAGCTATTGCTCAAAACATGAATATCCTCGCACTCGTTACTAATCAAAAGCGTTTCTAAATAATCAATTAAGGCCGTGTAGTCTGCTTGATTGAAGTCTCGAATACGTACAATGGCATATTCTCGATACCCGTGCATAGTTTAGAGACCAACAAAACGATAACCAGTGATGACATGAAAGGCCACGCTCAAATTTCAAAAAGCCATTAGAAATTATTTCACTGACAAAAAACCAATCAAGAAGAGCACTTTCACGGGCGGGTTCACTAACCATTTGATCCATATTCAAAGCAAGTAGTGAAAGCAGAATCCCGCTGTTAATAAAAGCTTTCTGCGTATTTCAAGCCTATAGCTCAATAATACTCAATGATCAGGTCGAACGCCAAGCAATTTTTTTGCGTGAGCCACGCATGCTCCTGACTTCTAAACCTAACTGCGTCAAAGCAAGAGGCCAACGTCTCCAGAAAATTGCTGATAAAGGTAACCGTCATCTTACAGCCGACAGTTGCGTGCTGTCTAGCCGCTTTCGAAAATCGCGAAATGAATTCTGAAGAACAAGATAAAAGGAGACAGCAGATCAGCTGAACTGATAACTCGCGTCTACTGTGTCGAACGCGACGCCCTCGTGTGACTTTTAGGCAGGAAATATGTTCACATGGTTGCCATGCCAACCGGAGCAGTTAAAAGTTAAGTGCTCGGTTGTGCTGGGAGTCGGCTGGTGCTTCTTCATTTGCGATTTGCGCGAACGATGGCCCGGGCAAGCATGCAATACACACTGGCAGGGTTCTCCGCAGAGCTAGACTGGAGACCGCTTCACTTCGTCAAGCCTCTTCCACCAATGTGGGTGTGCGGGGTCTGCGGACTTGTGCGCCCGAAGACAGCGTTGCTGTCCTGCATGCACATACTGTGCGAGTCTTGCTACGACCAGTGCGGACAGGAAGGCATACATGTTTGTCCAGTGGACAACTACGAGAACCAAGACGAAGACGTCGAATGGAGGCAATTAGCTCCTGACGATCTGCTGAGAAGAGAGGTGAGTGGAAATGGATACGGAGATACGGCCTTTTATTCGTGACCATAGTATAGAAGAATGCGTCGATAGCTGTTGAAGCACTGTGGACATTGCGTGGCTTCAAACAATCGCTTTTACAATAATTTCATAATTGCTGTTGCTAGGATTGGAAGAACCTACCAAGCAAACTTGGCTAGGATTTTTTTTTTCTTGGACAAAGGCCATAGAGCGGTCGTGACATGGCACTACAAAGCGATTTGAAGGTGGTCAGTTCAGCGCTAGCCTGGTCAGATTAACCGACTCGAACACGGTTCCCTTCGCGAGAACCGAATAGCGAATGCATGAGATTTGTTTGGAATAAACCTCACTCTCAGGCAGTTTATCCTATACCAATCTCATGCATTGGCTACAGGGTCACGTAGACGGCCTATAGACGCCACAGGGGAACGAAGAATCCAGTGGACGCTTTGAAAAGCACAATGCTAAGATTACCACAAAAGAGGAGTTAGAAATTAAGCGAAGGGAAACGAAGCTTACATACAAATAACTATACCGCAAGCATTGTATATTTAAAGGAAAACAAACTTATTTATCCCAAGGCGAAGAAATGCGCGAGCGATGAGAAGCGGCATTTGACTAAGAAAAGGTATAAGACAGCCCTTAAGATGATAACGACAACGAAGATTAAGAAAAGGCTGAGCCAGAAGGACATCGCGAGAAGAAATTTTGACTACTGCAGAAAAGGAGGTGGCTGTAGTGTTGGTGGAGTAAGAGGGTCTATCGTGAAGTAAGATTGTAAAAGTGTGAAACGAAGGCAAAATATGAAAGAGTATGAGGCAAAATTAAAAAAAAAGGGGAGTAAACATTGGTAGTCTAGCCTGTGATACGCCTTGATACCACAACTGAACGAGCGATGGAGGCTGTTCAGTGTTTTCCATCCGTCTACAAGGAGTATACCAGAGGAATGTTGCCTCTAATTAAGCTTATATGCTCTCTTTGTTACGTTGCTTACAATTCCACACGCATTCTCGGGCTTATTTCTTTGAAAACGTTTCTGAACTAAAGGTGCTTCAAGGGAATTCTACAAGCACATGGACAAGAACCGCATGGCTTGAGGGATTTCACTGAGGGCATAAATGAGTGAAGCTATGCTGCATCGAAAGCCAGGCTTTATTAACTCGCGATTACGTACATAGACTCGTTATGACAATGCAAATCGTGAGCGTTAGGAACGCGACCACCCTTCATTCGTCTACCATGGTCTTCATGTAATCCTCGTGATAGCAAAATAACCTGATCGTAGGCCTGCAAATGAGATGCGGTGAGATTATAAAAGGGTAAGAGATTTTGCGAACAAGCAAAGTACATGTCAGTGTCAAAGAACAAAGTAAAACGAACGGGATAACAAAGTCGGAAAAAACTACGGAGATATTTCTGATGTTACGATAGATTTTTTGTGCGGTTTTTGACGGAAAACTTGCTCTGACAATATACAATTCTGTCGTAACATCACAAATTTCTGTAGTTACAACAAAAAAGTGCTACAGAACTACAGATAACAGAAATATACTACAGAAAAACAACAGAACGTACCACAGAATTACAGAAAAATCTGATGGTTACGACAGATCTACAGGATATTTTGTCGTATTTTTGACAGTTCTGCAGTATTTTTCGACTGGGAACTGTAACACTAGCGTTAGAACACCTAGTTATAAGAGCTTAGGTAAGAAATTAAAATAGGATTGTTGATATTTAGAAGTTAATGCGTCTGCGAAGTAAACTCCGATACAGCTTCGCTCTCTACAACTAAGATATCGCCCTGTTCGATACTGCATTGTTTCATTCGAGCTTCATTTGTCGCGGAGAGCAGTCAATGTGAGGCTACAAATTTGCAACTTCAACATTTACCATATTCATGAGAAAGATCCCACTGATAATACTAGCATCCCTGTGGTACCAACTAAAGCCCGTTCAGCGAACGTTGGTGCGGTAATGCGACGCAGTAAGCATAACACGCAGCAAAGGGAGCGGAACAGAAGGCTTTGTGCAATGTGACACGCGTTTGGGGGGCAATAAAATTTCATCTTCTTAGCTCAATTACAATAGATGGAGCGAGACGCCGCTCGCGCAGACGTGTATCCGTAACACAAGCTGCTACTTTTGCGACGTGCCTGGTAGGCCGAACTGGCCGAGCCGCCGAGGGGCGACGCAGCATTGTCTCGTCGTTCGAAAATGCGCACACGCCGCGGCCATTGGTTTTCAACGAGCGCACACAGCCTTAGCCTTGCTGTGAAGCTGTACCACAAGCAGCAGAACGGAAGACTGACTGTTTGATACAGATAAGCCACTTTTCACGCAGACGCTTGCAAAAGGCAGCACGCGACGCTGAACGTTGAACCGGGGTCGATGACGCACCCATGCCACGGGTAAAAAAAACTCCGGTCTCAGCCAGATGGCCAATATGGCCATATTCGAGCTCCGGGCAACTACCCAGGGGATACAAAGTGGCCCAGAGAGGTCGCTAAAAACAGGGTAAAATATTATAAATATGACATCTTTTTTTCTTGCGCAAGAAGCGAAAGCTCCATTTATTTCTGCACGTGGATATTCGCTTTGTAGTTCCTAGGAGTTATTTTATCTTTGTCTTTTAATATTATGGCGCACAATTCGCAGGGAGCCTTTGCATCATTCATCTTCACCGAGTTGATGCCGCTGGAAATAGGCAACTGCACGCGTTTTCTTCTAAGTAGCTTGACCTGTTGCATTGACCTTGCAAGCGCATTCTACTTTCTTTACAGAAAAGCGTGCCCATCTGTGCTGGCAGTAGCCAAACGAGCCGGGAGGGCGTTATCGCACTTCGCTCCCTGCAGGGCGTTGTTCAATTCTGTGGAAGGATATCAAATTGGCGGACCATGCTAGTTTGGGCACGGCAATCTGTTATACGCGGGCGAAGCTGATAAGCTCCTGCAAATAAGTGCCGAGCTAAGCGGCTGGTGTGTCAGTGATCCTCGAATGATTTCTCAAAGGTCGATCAGTTCACATTTTCTGTTTGTTCTCTGATAAACGACAGGCTAACAATTTTAAAAGAACCGACGCGATTGTTTTCTTTGTTGCTTATTTATTATGTTGTCTGTGGTAAAAAACGCTGTAACAGTGCAAGCACGGCACTCTACGGTGCTGCAACAGGCGGCACGAAGCACCGCCTCAAGGTTCCTGAGCACCATCGCTTTGATACGCGGCTGCGTCGGATACACCGACTCTCCGCGGAGCGCGGTCATAGTTACTGTATAGGCTTTCGCAGAGTTCCGCGTTCGCTTTCGTTTGACGCTAAACAACCGTGTAGCAACGTGATGCCAACCCGACGAGCACCCCGGCTGCATTGCAACACCCGTCGCGGGTACAGCGTGCTCTGCTGTGTGCGATCTGTAGCTACTAGCACTTATTTCGATAGGACAGCCAATTCCTTCACGGCTGCTTTCCAGTCTGGCTGATCGGCTCCTGTAACGATGACGTATGGCTTTGCTGCACAACTTGGTTGCTTATGCGACACCTTCGTGCAACGGTGGCTAACCCTATGTAGTAATTCCAAGCGGCCACTCTGAGCCGTGTTCGTGCTTAGAGTTGAGCGCCGTGTACCAGGCGTTCACTCCTGTTCCGGCATTTATGACATAATCTGTCCTTTATAGGACAGGTGTTGAGTTTCGACTGCCCCGTTGTATCTGCGCAATTGTTTTACTGATGTACACCCTCCCACTTTTTTAACCTGAACGCACGAGCGTCGACCATCGAGTCGATAAGCGCCGTATGACGGAGCAGAGCAGCGAAATGAGGGAGAATATGCGCTAGCGCGCAATGAGCACTCCGGTGCAGCTTTCCTCTGCCAGGCTGTTTTGGGAACGGGGCCTCACTCCTGCTTCTTTTTAGCACCGCTATCGTCATCCGTTTTCTTTTCTGAACGCTTCCTTCAAGTTATATATAAGAAGTCCGGTGTTAGCGCTCGATGGAATGCGATATACGCCCGCTGATTATAAGTAGATGCACATCAGCATTTTGTTTCTTTTTGCTATGAGTACACGGAACTTTCCTGCGGCAAATTAAAGGTTCTTCGCTTATCAATTCACAACTTCCTCTCATACAAGAAAGCAGGTGGTACCACGTGGTCTTTTCTAATCTTTTCCCAGCGACATGCAGAAAACGGAAGGAAATACGATAACGCACAAAAATGCAGGTGGGGTTCGACCCGGTTCCCGTAACAGTCTGGCAGAGAACAGCTGCACCGGTGTACTCATTGAGCGCACGCGCGTATTCTTGCTCATTTCGCCGCTGTGTTCAGTCGTACGGCTCTTATCGACTCTGCGGTCGACGCTCGTGTGTTCAGGTTAAAAAGGTGGGAGGGCGTACTTCCAATGTAGTGTCGTGTGTTCTAGGTGAGGCCGCGGCTAAGCAGATACTAGAAAGATGACGCGAGGCTTGATACAGTCGTGCAATTATCAATAATAGCAGAGCAAACGCACAGCTGGTGGGAGTGGAGCGGACGAGTGGGAACACCCTTGCGCATGCGCGCTTCAAAGGGAGCGTTGACGCGTCATCTTCATCGAGCATGGGCGCTACGCAAGCACGCCGGCAAATGCAGTTGCGCATAGGCTTTACTAAAGCCCAAGATGTGTGCATTCTGCGGCAAGTGGCCTCGACAAGGCTGTTCGGTTACGAGTGTTTTCGCGAAAGTTAAGGCACTTTCGCACTTGCGAATCACAGTTGTGCTATTGATTTGAACCTTTAGCCTGGTGGTGGACCGAAAGCTCGCGCTTCCCTCTATAGAACATCGAGTGTCCCTTCTTGTACCTGTAAATGGCAGAACGATAATGCAAGCCTGATTCACACTTGTTTCAGCGTAACTATGATCTTGTTATGAAAAGATTTGGCTGCTCAGCGCTCCGCTCTTCTAGGATGAATTGGGCGCTGTAGATGCGGTGATAAAACTCCCTACTCGCACTGTCTTCAGCTCGAGTGCTTTGAACAGAGCGAAACGTAAATCCGCTTTGCTAGAAATTTCTACTATCCGGCAAGCGCTGATTGCTTTTCTCTGTGGCACCGGATCGCAAGGAGGATGCCGAGATATTATGCTTAAGGAGATGGCGTCATTAGGTATAGGCTGTTCTCCCAGGAGCACACCAATAATAATGTCTACAGAATGTTTTCGCGCTGTGATTGTTGCACTGTTAGTGGCTGTTTCCGCGTATGTACCACGTTACAATGACACTCCTCCTGGACTGAGATTGCGGGCACTGTCCCGACAGCATTATTCAAAATATTCTTAAGTGAACAGCAAAGCTCTTTTAGAATTTAGTTTTGTTAGTAATATAGTATAAGAAGACTACATCCGGACTTCAAGCATAGCTGCCGCATACTACGTGTAGCTCATTGCCGGAATCAGGTGCCCATTCTTGAGCCCAGCTCGCAATTTGCTCCTGCAGGCCATTTCTTGTCTCCGATGGGTCGAGTGCTTGAGGTTCAGAAATTTGACGAGACGTGGCTACAGTTCCATTCTATAAAAATCCAATATCGGCATTTTGAGCGAATGGTCGGTCACAAGTACTTGGCGGGTGCTGTGGCCGGGCACTAATTGGTATAGGAGTTGTGTTGCGTCACAAGAGCAACTACTACCAGAGCTGCTAACTCTTGCGGCTCGTTGGAGGGGTAAATTTAGCCCACAAACACCCCTTAATACCGAGTTAAGCGCGCTACCTGGTGTTAACGCAGGCCCGTTCGTATGGAGTCGAGTGGTTTTAAGCATTATGTCGTATGTTAAGACTATATTAATGAAATGTTTGCCACAATACTTGCATATGTAAATGAATTGTTAAAGCAGTGGAAAGGTGCACGTTGGCCAACGAAGAGCTGTAAGGGGAGCCTCAGACGGGAACCATCAACGTTGTCGCGTCATATTTTTAAGGGGAAGCCCTTATCAGGGTTCAAGGGGACCCTAAAATTTTGAAGGGCTAGTTTCCCTGATATATCTGTAATTCGCTTGCGGTTTTTGGCTTCGCATGGGTATACAGATTTCACAGTAGTGTTTTACAGTGCTAACATATCAGTGCAGCATGAAAAGGAAAGGACAGTCGTTACGTCATCAAGTGTGTTCTGCGTAATAGTATTTACTACCTGTGCATAACGAAACAGCTTCTGAGGGTGAGTGGGTGGAGGAGGGGGGTTCTGCTTTGCAGCATGCCGTCATTGTGCTGCTTGCAGTATACACAAGATCTCTAGGCCTTTTCCATGGAGGGGGGGGGGGCACTATCTATCACTGCCGCAAACGCTTACACAAATAGTATTGCTGCAACACACCTATATCTATCAGTATTTTCCTACGGATATCTTTAAACACCATTCCGCCGGTACGCGTCAACGACAGTAGACCAATATACAGGGTATCCTAGCTAATTTGGACCAAAGGTTAAAAATTAAATATTTGAGATAGCCCGGGGAAATCATTTGTATAGATTCCAGCGGCCTTAGGCACCACAGGCAATTATTTCCTTCGGAAATAAATCATTAGTTAATTAGTTTAATATTTCTAAGTTATTAAGTTGCGTCGGTACACAATGCAGGTAGCAGTCTGGCTTTTAAGCAAAGCTGAAATCCATCTGACGAATCCACAAGATACACGCATTCGAATTATGAAACTTTTTGATCAGGCTCACCAAATGGTTTCGTGCTACCAGTAAAAGGTATTCCGTTATTTCGTAATAGGCTGCTGAAATCCCGACAGTCGTCAGGCCTCTCCTCATGGCATTCCTGCATTGCGGAGTAACCATACAATAGCTTCATTATTGTTGACGTTTAACATTTCAGTTCCTTTCGGTGAATCCCTTTTCTGTCTGATCCGATGCCGCCAAACAACGCCTCGCTGTCTTTAACATCGTTGGTGTTGATCTTCTTCTTTATTATAACCATTTATGCGCTGTAAAGGCATCTCTTCTACAGATGGTGTCATCATCGGTGTTTATGCTCGGTACCGTGTGCTGTGGAGAACCCTGAACACCGAAATAGTTTTATTATGTGCTTACGTGATTAATTTTCTTATTAGCACGAAACGATTTGTCATGATTTAGCGCTAGCCTTCACACAATAGGCACCTATAGTTCAGTTAAAAGGGTCATGACAGCTAACAATTAAGCATAAACTGTTAATGCATTTCACTCTTCACAAGTTAAATTATAAATCCCGGGAATTTGAGCTCATTCCATGCAGTGGATAGTTTTAAATTATTTTTATTATTAATATTGCAATGCGCTTTCTGGTCTCGTAGCCATTGGCCGCTGACGTCCCAACGAGATATCATCGCCATGTCGTCTGCTATCCATGGTGTCGGCTGCACTCTTGCATGCACGCCTTGGATAGTGGTCACTGAGTTTTTTTTTTCTTCGGCAAAAATATTTTACTCATATGTTCTCTTTTCATTGAGAAGCCTTCGCTATAATATGCGATCTTAGTGAACTTAGAACTTGTTTTGGGGGCTTCGCCCAGAGATTGCCGAGGAGGCCGAGATTCGACGGGCTCATACTGTATGATTCAGGCACGCGATCAAAAGCATAATATTCTTACATTGTGAGAGTTGCCTTGTTTTAGCAACACGCGCTGACACATATAAAAAGGCACTTGTCCAACGTTTCCTTCGGCCGTGTACATGCGCCACGAAAGTGTGGAGGAGTTAGCGTTATGTTCCTGATTGTTGAGATTTTGCCGTTTCTCTCATTGTCCAAAAAATAAGAGTAAATCTCATACAAGCATACTTTGACTCGAGAGCATACTTTACGCCATTAGAGGAGTAGACAAAACTTTTGAAATAAGTACTAGTACCTCTTGACTTGCTGTTATATGCGCGTGTTAGTCAGACTTGATTATTTTCGGCTTGTAAATCATTTTTCAAAACTATGTTCAGTCTGGCTACGGCCAGCGCCTGAAAGAATGTGCCGCCGCTTCAGTCCCGTCTTTGCAAAGCCCAACGCGATTCGATTGCTCTTCACTTAAGAGCCTTCTAGTCGCCGCCGTCTCCGTCTCGCCTCCCCCGCAGCCGCTCGCACGACCAACTCCCGAGTCTCACCTTGCGTGTTTCTAGCGCTTCTCTAAAAAATGACTCGTGAGTGCTCCAACATAAGCATACACCATTTAATATTGAGTGTGTGAACCCTAAACTCCCGCAGGAATGCGCCGATGCGCGGATTACGACTGCGCCGCCCGCGTGTTTGTTTACATAGCTTTTGCAATGACTGGATATGTGCTGCTCGTTCGCGCGGCATAAATAGCAAGCTGAGCTAGCAATACCAAAACTATCCAGTTTTTTTTGAACCGGTTGCACCTTTATTTGTTCCCAAGCTACAACTGTGCTACAAGAAACGCAGTGGATGCTACGTTCCCTGCCTGCGCCGGGTATACACACAAGCGGCTCCGACAGCTGCAGGCTGCGCTCGCTAAACAGAGTCACAAATCGACGCTTCCTGCTCAATATGCACTCGCTTTGAGATTTGAGCAGTCGTCGATTTGATGTCGCTACTGCCAGAACTACACTCGATGGGCACATTCAAGCGCTAAAGCTTGTGGATGCGCGTTCAGTAATCGTCGAAACTGTAGACTCGAACCCCGCGTACTCGCATTAGATCTACTCGTCTATGAACGATCCGGCAATTCAGCGCCGACTAACATGTCTGGCCAAAGTCATTGCTGATGATAGGGGAAAATATAAAGTGTAACTTCTCATTTTTCTTTTTTGACTCGGTGAAGCTACAGACAAGCGCAGCTGTTCAGGCCGTTCACTCATCGGATGTCAAGTTCTCGCTCGGCCTACGATCCGACCAAAACAGATCTGATGACTGTCCGCTGATCAGCTCCATCGAAGTCGCGGGGCCGAAAACCCCACACTACGGTAATCGGCGACCATTGGTCGTGCTGGCGCCATCGCCGGTGTAATGTGAAAGATCTGGGTCGATAAGCTAAGGAACCTATAACCGTGACGCCCACTGGCTGTTACCGTGCCTTATGTTGATGCAAACATGCCGCACTCTAAATCGCTTTCGTGCGGTAACATTTCCATCAAGCACTTTTGCATGAGGAATGATCACTGTCTCAATCGTTAAAAAAAAGAGGTGCCCTTTGATATTGCAGCTTGCATTGCAGACGACGCTCCGCTGCAGATTCTCTTGTGACGTCACACGAGCATTTCAAAATGGCGGTCGCGCTCGGTGGGAGGAGCTTCCCGATTTCGATTTTTAACGCGTTTCTTTGTTACATGCGTTGCGCGCTAGGCACTCAATCTTTGCGAGTAGAATCACAGACCTGTATATTTTTCATAGCAGTATAAAACTGCAATACATCGAATGACCTTGTCATCACTCCTTTAAATTCTAAAACCGCTTCACGTGCCCTGGAGCGGTTTAGTTTACTCTGCGATAATACGGAGTGATCTAAACCATTACGGTTTTGATACGAAGCGCCTATCCGGCTGACAGCTTTAGGCCTTGTATGGAGCGGCGATTGTTTAGATATTTCTCAGCTATAATTGTATGGAGGGCGCTCTTATAAAGTTAACAAAATGGGAAAATTGCAGAGTTATTTGAAGCAATGTGCCTCTCACCTCAACTCGGCCGTATCTCCGGTAAAAACCCAGGGGTACAAATTTCAAGCAATTTTCCCATTTACAAAAACCTGGAATCATTTAAAGCAAATCCCTTTGTAATAAACTTCATGCGTATAATTAACTCCAGGTCTGTGCTTTACTTTTTGCCTTTTGTTGTGCAGATAAAGTACAACAAATTAGTCAATTATCATCAACTCTTTCCCACATCCTAATTGTTAACGATTGCCTCTGTCCCAGGTCCAGTGCTGGAACAGTGAAAGCGGATGCCAGAGCGTGACGGCTGCTTCTGCCATCGCCCAGCATTTCCAGCGTGACTGTGGACACCACTCAATTTGCTGCGTCAAGTGCTCGGCGTCGGTTCTTTGCAGCGGGCTGATCGCGCACCTGAAAAAAGGCTTCTGCAATTCTGTCACGGTGGCCGCATCTAACAGCGAAGTGGAGGCAGATTCGAAGGAAGGAAAAACATTTTTAACCCTCTTCCGTGGAGGGTTTGAAAGACAGACATGCGAGTTGAAAGAATTTATGGCGCGCATAGCCGCTGATATTGGTGTGATCAATGATCGACTGAACGAAATCTCTCACGGCGTAAACAGCTCAAAAGAAATGCTGATACGGGAACTGAACGATGGAACAAAGCAGAATATTGAGAGTTTGACGGAAATTACTTGCGACGTCAGGGCAACAAGCAGGCAAGTCGAAGTTTTGTCAGGTAGCATCGATGCCCTCTCTGCAAATATGAGATTAGAAAAAGCATTGAAAGAGGAATTGGCTAAAGCATCCAGCCAAACTCGAGATCACATGTCGCAGATTGCCGCTGCCATTGAAACGATAAAAGCAGCGCTGAAGGAAAACAATAAGATGACGCTTGACAGGGTGAACAAGATTCTGCTGCACGTGCAGTTAGGTGTGTCGCACTGTTACTTTTTCGTAAAAGATTTCAGGTTACTTCAAGTGACCGCAATGAGGGAAGGATTGGCTTTATATGAAGCTCAGAAGGTATACCTGTGCGGGTACTGCATGTCCCCCAGGGTAATGCTATCTAATGAAGGGGATTCTATAAAGCTGTATATTTCGCTTATCCTGCACAAGGGTGACATGGATGATGCGGTTCCCTGGCCATTCGAGCACAGAATCAAGCTGACCATTATACATCCCAAAGATGGCGGAGAACGCGTGTCTGAAGTCAAACCATATCGTTCTCTAGAGTATTATGCAAAGCCAGCAGCATCAAGTAACCGTCCATGTTTAATAAAGAGTCAACCGCTGGATGTGAAAGATCTTATCAATGACGGTTATGTCAACGATGATAAGCTACGCGCTAAGTGGGAGATATTCCTGTGAATAGCTATTTGACTGTTTACACAATTCAGGTGACTAAATTTCTGGTCATAGTAGCTGTGGCTGGGTCATTCTGTACTAACTTGAAACACTAGCTAAAACTTGCTTCTGTGAGGTTTTCACCTTCCTTCGCCTTGTATATCTCGGAGCTATGGCGCTAGTTTTTTTTCGAAATGGAGAATAAATGTTATTTTTTTTTATGGAAATAAGTTAAACAATTCTTTGCTAGCCGTGAAGTTCGGCACGGGAGCTCGCCTTCCTTCCTTTTCGGTCGACATTACTGTTTCGACAAAATGGTCATGTGTACAAAGCCACATAATTTCCTTCGACAATTTCAACCACACCAAAGAACTTGCGCGGAATATGACGCCGCACATGGAACCTAACTATATACCATGCGCGGCAAAAAATAAAATCATCAAATAAACGTCGCGTAAAACGAAAAAGGTCACCGCATGTCTGAATGGATCGAACGTTATAAATTGCTTAATTTCGCTAAAAGGCAAGCGTTAATAATTATTGGCTTTAGGCGTGATGGAAACCCACGCCTCAATTGGCTTACGAGGCAGACGTGCTACAGACTACGTAACGGAATCAACACTCAGAACAGTAAAAGAAACGGGTATTTTTATGTATGTTGCGTGGTCGTTAACCTGAGGTTACAATTACGATTGTTTCTTAACGAGCGTGTGTTGATAACTAAGGGCGCTATTGCATCATACCCTTCGGGCGGGGCTAATGTGTTCCCCTAATATTTTGTAGGTACTTCAATGTGAGTTCAGGGTTACAACATAGTCGTTGCATTTGAAGCGTGTTGTCTGATAGACTGGAATGAAATTAGTACCTTTTGCTGGCAGCGTACAACAGGGCTTCAAATTTCCTGCGCAGTTATCCGAGCAAATCGTAACAGTGACGAAAAGGTGTATTAAGATTTTCGGAGGAAGTTCCTTCTTCCACACACCTACCGAAATTCTCTCCGTAGAATATCAAACCATTTCTGGAGGCCACCACGAAAAAAATAAATTCAACGGCACTTAGCTACATAGATGTTTCGGTTGAAAGCATATTATGAATTCTTTTCAGCTGCTGAAAATAATTTCAGCTAACGCGTTCAGATTGGTGACTGTGCAGGCTATGAAGGCTCACTAGATATTTGCCATATATTTTTACGGAAAATTTTCAGAGATGTTGCGTGAGGATACCGGAAGTCATACATACTACAACGTAAGAGTGCAGCATGGACCGTTAGCCACACCATTGCGTGAGCTCCAGATTAATTTCAGTGCCTTGGAGTGCTTGAACATGTGTAGACATATAAGCGCACTTAGACTTTAGACCAGCGCGGTGGTAGCTCTCCTGAAGTATACGAAAACTAGTTGGGGATATAAATATAAAATGATGTTCTTGATCCTTTCAATTGGTCATCATTATCAGCCGGACTACACTCAGTGCGTTGCGAAGGCTCTGCCGTATTCCTCCAATTAAACCAGTACTGCTCTAGCTGCATCTATTTGAAGCCTGCAAGCTTCTTAACTTCCACCTTCCGCCTTATTTATAGTGCCGTCGCCTGGTACGCTTTTCTTCCCTTGGAATACATTGGGATATTGTTAGCGACCATCGGTATTTGCATTACATTTCCTGTCCATGCCCATTTCTTCTTCATTTCAGCAAGAATGTCATTAACTCCAGTTATTTTACTGATCCGCCGTGCACGCTTCTTATCTGTTAACGTTACACATACCGTTTGGCCTTCCATAACTTTCTGCGTTGCACAACATAAGTAGAACCTTTCTTGCTACCTGCCATGTTTCAGCCCAATAAGTGATTACCGGTGAAACGCAACTCTTACATACTTTCATCTTGAGCAATACCAGTAAGCTTCTAGTCATTGCATAAGAGTGAAAATCTGGGCTGGTTGGCACACTATGAAGAGGAGAAGCAGTCAAAAAGGACAATGACGAGAGGAAGGATGTACACAGTCGTCGTGGTGTACGTCTTTGCTCTCGCCCTTGACCTTTTTGACTGGTAATTCTAGTAGTTATGTTCTGCGAGTACTTGCCAAATGCACTCTATCCTTATCTAATGTCCCTAGTTCAGTGGTTCTCAGCCATGATAGCGCCGGGGACCCTTTGTGGATCAGTGGAAATGGTAGGGTACCCTATCAAACCCGGTGCCGGTAGGGGAGGGTCGATGTTTACGGCGATTTTGTGCGGACTACTGCAGCAGTTCCGGGAGCAGGTGTTGTTTGTAGTGTTTGTGTGGGGTTTATCTTGGGAAAGGACCAGTCGAAACAACCTTTTTCAGAGGGTACGCGCAGGAGGTCTTCGTTTATGCAATTTTTTTGTGCGACAGTGAATTAATCACTTTATTTTCTTAAGGGATACTAGAGACCTATTTTTACGTGCAGTTAGTGAGTTGAGACTGGGCAGAGGTTTGACAAAATTTGTCGTTACATTAAACTATATTCAAGGAGGTATACGGGGGTATTTGAAAGAAGTTGTTCAAGCTTATCATTTGATTTATGCACGGATTCCATCGGCTTATTTTAGTCACAAGACACAAAAAAAGCTTAGCAGAAATATATGTGACTCACTGTTCCCTCCACCATTGTATAGGACTATGTACAGTGCAGGGCCTGGTCAAAGTGTCCTTTGTGGTTTCTACGTCGACATAGGCCACCAACCACCGCGGGTTCGAGCGTCGCGCGAGCCGAAGCCCCGATCAGCCGTCACAACGCTCACACTGAAACACCGCAGCGCGCACTCAACCTCCATCGGGAGGAGAGCACTTCGCTGCAAGGACACAAGCCTCCAAGTTCACAAAGGAGACGTTTATTGAAACGCCATCCTCCAGCGGCACACACATACACACACACACGCACACACATACACATATATACAAAACGCACGTACACACACATACAAGTCACCGTGTCAAGGGAGTGCACGAGGAGCAAGGCTCCCCTGCGCGCACGAAGTGACACGGAGTGCGCGCCGCAAGCACGCAAGGGCGTGCTGTGATCTCTCTCTCGCAGTGACCAGAGGGTTCCTTAGAGAGAGAGAGTGGGCAACCACCGCAAGGTACGCCTGTCGCGGATCGTTGGATCACGCTCGACAGGCTCGAGCTGCGCTCTCAGGTACGACCCGGAGCAGACGAACTCGAGTACACACTGGTCTGCGCGGACAAAGGCCGGCAGAGAAGAACAGTTGCGTACGCACCTTGCGATGTCTCGGAGGGGTCTCTCTTTGGGCCCCGCTCAGAGGGTCTTGCGAGCGCGGCCGTCGAAGCGGTGCCGTGTTCCCGCCAAAAGACGCCAATGGGAACAGGCACTGGGACGCCAGGGCGGAGCTGTGGCCCGAACGACAGTGACAAGTCGTCCGAGCCTCTCTCCGCCGCCTCAGGCGGGAGAAAGGAACGAGGAGAACTTCTGGGAAGCGGGCGGCGGCCGCGCAAAGGGCAGCCGCAGCAAGCCCGAATCCCACACCTTAAAAGAGTTAAAAAAGGACGTTTATACTTCAGGCAAAACTTTCTTTTTACGACTACACAGCGGGACTTCGCCGGTTAAAGCGTTGTTGCAAGAGAAATTAATTTTTGTCCCATGTGGAGTTCGCTGTTATGTAAAATGGATGAAACCATAGAGCACGTTTTCTTGGACTGCTGGGAGACAGTTTTCTTCTGGGACGTCCTCAAAAGGACTCCTGAAAAGGATTTCCCGCTTGACCCTCGCGGAATCAGGTATCTCCCGATTGAAAACGAGGACATTTCTCCATGTGACCTTGTAATGGCGTTGGGCCTGCACAGTATATGGAGAAGCAGGATGGCAGTGGGCCATGCAGATCTTGGCGCACAGCCAGTTAGAAAATACACTTTAATGAACGTGTTGCAAGACATTGTGAACTTACAAAACTTGTGGATTCGGCACCTGTCTGGTTTCCGGACATTAAAATGTTGAAATCTTTATAATTTTAACTCTGGTACGTCAGTCAAATACGGTTTACGCTTCCTATGAAACTATTGTGTATTTGGAGTGTAATAAAAAAAAATATAGTTCTGTGGCTGAGTGGTGGCGTGCTCGCTACGCACTGCGAAACGTGTTCGACTCCGCGGGTTTGCGCCAAACTTTTATTGCTTCTTTGCTTTCTTATTTTCGCGTTACAAACACAACTCCGACAGCGGCTTTCTTGCGATACGGGCGCTTAATGCTGTCGCATTAATAATTGTCAGTGGCTTAAGGGTTGATGCTGGGCTAAAATTACAATTTTCATAAAAAAACGCGTTTTTAAATTGTGGTTGTTTTGGATATTGCCTGTATTGAAAGAAACTCTCAACCAAGTTTCGCTGTCATCTGCCAAGGAGAAAAACTAACACTTATTTTTTTTTTTTTTGCGAGATGGGAGGAAATCACCACCGAAAGCGCCTATGAACGCTGATTTCAAGACGCAGCCATAGAGTGCGCATGAAACAATGCAGAGTGAATCCCTTAGTTAAAATGCTCGTTTTTCGCGCTCTTTAGCCGAAAAGGGTTTGCTATCACAAAACTAAAAAAAAAAGAACATAACTAAAAGGCTAATTGTGGCCCATGGAAGCAGCGGATTGGCTGGTAAAGCGAAATAAAAGCTTGGATTGACAAGAACGCACCAAGCAACCTTTGAACTCTTTCTTCGCGCTACTGAGGCCCGACTAGCGAAAACACTCGCCAAACTGGGGATAAAATATGGAGCGTAGACGAAGAGGCACGCCAGCAAACAACCAATGAAAGCAAGCCAGGAGCACAGACAAGACGCCGGAAGCTGTAAAGCCGAAAAAACAAACAAACGCGAAGCAGCTCGAAGCAATCACCACAGAGCAGTGTCCCGTTGAAACGGACGGCCCAACGTATGCACTAAGCCACTTTGATTTATTAATTTAGGTCAGAAATTTGCATGCCATGCCTTAATGAAAACAATTGTATGAGGCAATAACCTCACATTTTCTCACACAATCGCACTCTATTCATATACAAAATCACATACAAGTCGCATATAATTGCATAAGGTCTCATAGTTTCTTGTACATTGTCATAAACTATGTACGATATTTTATGATAATGATGTGCACAGTATGAGTGTCTATGCGATTAGATTAGATTTTGTGTGGTTATGGACCCGTAGAACTTTTGGTTTTTTAGTGGGGTGTTCTGAAATCTTTGAACTCATTTTTTCCCAGTTCGTAGTTGTTTAAAAAGCGGAACCGTTAGGAAAAGTACAATTTCCAAACTCTTTCGGCCAAGGCTGTTTTCAAGACGGTTTGTGGACTAAAATTTTGTTGCCAACGATATAAGGTATATTTCCGTTCGTAATTCTTCACTAAGCGAAGAAATAATCAAATATGTGACATATAATGACGGCAGAAAAGGTAAGTTTGTTTTTAATGTGCTCAGAGTTTTATAGAAATGTCGTAAAGAACCTGCTATTGGCCTTTTCCTGCACAATGAACTACCTTGAAGTTATCTAAGCACAGATTTTTAGTACATCTTCTAGAGTTTTGAAATGCTACGGTTTCTAAGCGGACACGTGTTCTTAATTACTCATTATGAAAGCTATACCTTTTTCTTATTGGTGATAAGGTGCTGAAACTTCTAATATATTCTAATAAGAGGAAGATAAGGCATCCTTGTAAATTTTGGTTGGTTTGTGGAGTTTAACGTCCCAAAGCGACTCAGGCTATGAGAGTCGCCCTTGTAAATTTTGTCAAAATTGGTACAACTATTCAAAAGTGGACCTTTTAGCCCCGAATCCCCTGTTAACTCAACTATAGTGCCTAGAATATACTGGCTAGTGTACCGTGCGGAGGGGCTTCCCATAGGAAAAGGGTGGGTGCGCCGGGATTGCCTTGCAACTTTGGCCGCCAGGGGCATTTTTCATCGCAATGGTGCTGTCGGCAGCTCAGGCGTATAGACAAGCGGGATGACAGCGCAGTGTAGAGAGGCTGCGGTGTAAAACACATGAGTAGAATTACATTGGAAGCCGCCATCGATTACACAAAGAAGAAAGAAAGGCGAGCAAGAAAGGCTGGACTCGTGAATAAAGACATAGAAAATGTTTATAGGATTCGCATAGAAAAAAGTCTATAGGCTTCATCTTATCTACGAAGGGGGGTACTGAGCTAAAGAAATACACGGATAAAAGAAGACGTGAGGAACAGGACCTGTGCATGCCCAACACTTCTTTTGTCTGTGTGTTTCTTTAGTGCAGTACCCCCCTTCGCGGATAAGATGACCTTTAACCAACTAGTCCAGCTTACCGCTTCATATGATTATAAGGGTCAATTCTTTAGTGACCGTCAAAAACAGGTGAATATGAGGGCTCTTGGAAAAAAGATTCTTCTCACAACTGCAAAGTTTCAACAACCGGGATATTTGAGGCACTTCAATGCTATTGCTTACTCTCAGTACACTTTGCTTTCAACATTTTAGATAGCTTGTAAAAAAGTATTTTGTTGCGAACTTCGGGAAAGAATTGAAAAAATGATGTTTGCGACACATAGGTATACAAATAAGGCAATTTTAATATAAAAAGTTCGGGAGAAAAGGTACGTACAAAAATTACCATAAATTTTTGTACATTTGAAAATAAGGCTTGCGTTTATTTTTTCAAGCATTTTTTTTGCTGAGTTTTTCAGGACCATAGATTGAGACAGGAAGAAGAAATACCAGCCCGAGGTGCAGCTGAAAATTGCCCTAAATGTCAAAAAGTTCACGATACTTAAGTAAATCAGCACACTGAAATTAATTCACACCTTAAAAATATGGACCACTGTCTCTTTCCTTAGGTGTGAAAACTTGACGCGACTATCTGCCGACTGCCATTTTTTACTCCTGTTGGGAAGAAGCGGTCCCACACAGGCTCTTGTCGTCATTGTTTCTGAAGTAACCATTTCCCAAACTGCACTAACAAAATGCATTCAAACCAGATTACCGTGTAACCTTTACTTTATCTTATTTAGTACATTTAAGGTGTGCCTTTCTCATAACAACACTGTTTAGTTGGTGAGAACATTCATTTTCTGTTTCATCTTCAACTTTCAAAAGTTTTTGCGTTTTCTAACTTTTGGAGAAATGCATTATTCTACAACACATTTTGTTGAGACCGGAGTAATGGAATATAGCTTGCTATCAAAATTGGCAATCTGCTGAAGGGGCTTCTCTCTGAGGTCTAGGTGCTCAAATCCTAACTGGAATTGCAGGAAAGGCTCCACTCTTGCTCTTGAATTTTGGGAGGAGCCTCATGAAGTTCCCGAGCTTTCCTCGTATCTAAAACCCATAAGTAGAGAATGGACATAAAACCGCGTGTACACAGAATGAGCAGATGTAAGTGCTCGAGAGCTAGCTAAAACTGAAATTTTGCTTTGTTTTCACTACTAGGTCAAGTTTCAGGCTGATGTTTGAGCTCGTGGAGTCGTCTTCGGGTGCTTGGTTTCGGCAGTAATAAAATAATTCTCTCTAGAAGCCGAAGGGTCACTTCATAGGAGCCGAATTTGTAGCATATCCTGTTGCCATGTCGACGCCATTTTTGTTTACACTCGAGGCCATCTCTATCCGAGTAGATAGTTGTTCTATGTAGGCCCTGCCGGGTTGGCGCAGTGGTTATGGCGCTCGACTGTTGTTTCCAAGGGCGCGGTATCGAATCCCGGCCTCGGCGGTCGCTTTTCGACAGACGCGAACAGGAAGACGTCCGTGTGCTGTGCGATGTCAGTGCACGTTAAGAACCCCAAGTTGTCCAAATTTCCGGAGTCCTCTACTACGGTGTCTCTCATAGCCTGAGTCGCTTTGGAACGTTAAACTCCACAATCCAAACCAAACCTTCTAGGTCGGTACCTGATGAAAAAAAAATGTGAGTGAAGCGGAATCAGAAACTACTTTCATAATATCAGCCTATGTAGAGCTACGTGTTCAAACGAACGCAAATTTGCGCTCGCTAGCGCATTCAACGCCGTTTTCCGTATGCGAGCGATGGCTTAAGGGCGGTTTTGAAACAGTTCAAATTTTCTAAAGGAACTCAGACTTTAAAGGAGGCTCTAGTGAAGGTCCCTGAATATCTAAAGCACCCTGGATTGCTTGGCATATGCACCGGTGTCAATCAGTATGCGAAAGCTTTACTTTTTGCCTCGATGGGAAAACTGCTGCCGCACCTGGGACTGAACCCCCTTATTCTGGGTGAGCATTTAAGCGTCTTCACGGCTGATCCACCGCGGCGAGGAAAAAAAATATAGTAGTAAAAATAGCGCGGCATGTCTGCGAAGTCGGCTTTCGAGAATTCGTTATCACACACACACACACACACACACACACACACACACACACACACACACACACGG
>JAJIZL010020340.1:919180-1024424 GCA_023969395.1 Amblyomma maculatum
ACACACACACACACACACACACACACACACACACACTCACACTCACACACTCACACTCACACTCACACACACACTCACACTCACACTCACGCGCACGCGCACGCGCACAAGCTCACGCTCACGCACACGCACATTGTGTGTACCCAGAAAGTCTGGAGTGCCCATGAGCCACTGTGTTTTGAATATTTGGGCGCCTTGTATAAAGCCGCTTTCAAAACGCACGAAAGACGTTTGGAAGAATACGAGGAAACGAAAAGGAATAGCTGCAGAACTGATAACTGGTATCTACCGTGCCGCACGCCGCGGCCTGGCGGGCGGAACTCTGAGTCAGAAAATACGCTCGCGGTTGCTGCCATGGTAACCAGATTGGATAGACAAAGATAAAAGCGGGCTTGTGCAGGCAGAACGCTGAACGCTGCCGTTTCTCCAGTTGTAAGTCGCTGTGAACGATGGCTCCTGGCAGCATGCAATACACGCTGGCAGGGTTTTCCTCGGAGCTAGACTGGAGACCGCTTCGCTTCGTCAAACCTCTTCCACCAAAGTTGGTGTGCGGTGCCTGCGGACTTGTGCGGCCGAAGACAGCGTTGCTGTCCTGCATGCACATACTGTGCGAGTCTTGCTACGACCAGTGCGGACAGGAAGGCATACATCTTTGTCCAGTGGACAACTACGAGAACCAAGACGAAGACGTCGAATGGAGGGAATTAGCTCCTGACGATCTGCTGAGAAGAGAGGTGAGTGGAAACGAGAGCGAGAAATGACGCTTTATTTGCAGCTCAAAGCGATACTACATTGTTACAGTGACAAGTTGTGAGCAGCGAAGTCTGTCAGCATCGATCGGAGTCTTCCACAAAAACATTTGCTTTAACCTCATTCAAAAATGAACGTTGTCTTAATACTAATAGGCTACGAATCTGAGTATGCCCTAAAGCTTCTCTAGTTTTGTTTAGGCCAGAAATATCAAATAACGCCTCCTACTTGCATTAAAAAAAGCGACTCCTTTACACAAACAAAAAAAAAAAAATATCGGGAAAGCTATAACAGTGGACAACGTGCTTAGCCAAGCAGTGGATAAGAGGCGCCCTGCAATAATAAAATAGGCCTTGTTGGGCACAATTGCGAAATGCACAGCCTAACCTGAGGGGCCAACACTTCAGGAGTGAAGTTTATAGTTTCCAAAGTCAGTTGCATGAGCCTAGACACTCGAGTTATCTGCTTCCTCGAGCTGCTGTTGTGCAAGATAAATTTGTCAAAAGGATAGTGGTGAGAAATGTATTTTTCATGTATTTTTCCTGATTTACCTAGTGCTTTTTTGTGTTTTAATTATTTCTTCATTGATTGTTTATCCACTGTGTGGGCGTGACTTTCCCTGCTGGAATGTGCTGTCATATGCAGGGGCAGCCGCCCCGTCAAGCTGCTCTTCGAAGCAGCTTTTTAGCGGCTGCACCTTTCCTTTCCTTGCAGTAAAGGAAAAAATAAAGTATTATTATTATTATTATTATTATTATTATTATTATTATTATTATCAGTATTACATATCGTTGATGTGGAACTGAAGCGCGAACAAGTGGACAGCAGGGAGATAGTATTAGGAATTGGGAAAATCGGTCTTTTATGTGTGGACTACACGGTACAGTTAGTTGTTACACTTCAGTACACATTATATTATAAGATGGAGCTTGCAAGCACGCGCACTGTTCCACATGATTGTAATGCAGTTATTGATTTATACGGTTTAAAGCTCGACAGTTATTCAGGCAGTCTGTAGAGCTGCGACATAGACCACCTGGGGCTCCTTAAAGTGTTCATGTATGACAAAGGTGCTATCGACCAAAGGCGTTAAGACCACGGCACCGGCAGCTGCAGTGGCTACGGCGCCGCCCCGTAACACTGCTATCTTCCTCTGCTCGCTTTGCCCGATAGTGCCGCAAATAACGCTGAATATCACTCTAACTCTCGCGAGGGTACTCTCACGCTTGATAAGATTCTAGCGCAGCGGTCGGTTGCTGTGGTGCTGAAGTTCGCTATAAAGGGAGTCGCGCATCGCATTTAATGGATAACATGGCACTGTCGTGCAGTAGTGGATGGCTACATAGGCCATCAAACCACGGCGCTTTGAGGGAACGAGGACCCGTCCTAATTTTTGTTGGCGAGTTATGTCCGCCTTGTGTTTCATATTAGTACCTATCGCCTACGCCCACCGCTGCTCAACCTTAGGCAACACGGCGCAATACACCGCAACGGCGTCTATCATCACTCCAGAACGATAAGCGATAGAGGCGGCGAGGTTTCCTGCAGGCGTTGCTTCTCTGTCGAAATTGCTTTTCCGGCACAGTCTCTGGCAGTGTTGTTGGCGAGTTATGTCCGCCTTGTGTTTTATTTGGTACCTATCACTTACGTCCACCGCTGCTCGACCTTAGCCAACACGGCGCAATACGCCGCAACGGGGGCTACCATGATACGCGCTTTTTCAATCCGGAACAATAAGCGATAGAGGCGGCGAGGTTTCCTGCGGGCGTTGCTTCTCTGTCGAAATTGCTTTTCCGGCACAGTCTCTAGCAGTGTTGTTGGCGAGTTATGTCCGCCTTGTGTTTTATTTGGTACCTATCGCCTACGCCCAGCGCTGCTCAACCTTAGCCAACACGGCGCAATACGCCGCAACGCGTTTTTTCAATCCGGAACAATAAGCGATAGAGGCGGCGAGGACGCGGCGAGGTTTCCTGCGGGCGTTGCTTCTCTGTCGAAATTGCTTTTCCGGCACAGTCTGTCGCAGTGTGTTTAATAATCATAACTTGGAGTCCTCTGAAAAACTGGTTTATTTGGCTACGAAGATATGTAGTGTGATATGAATTTACCTTATACCACAAAGGAGAAATGATTGGAAGACGAATCGGAAAACAGGTACCCTGAAAGTTTATTCACGGAAAGAAATAACAGTGACTTTCAACGTCACGAAAATATGAATAAAATTTGCCTTTGATCGCGGTGCACTTAATTCGCCCCAGCACTAGCTCCGATTGCCCGCACAGCGTTTCCCACTCTTTCTTCACGGAATGCCTCAGCTCATACGCTGTGCCACTTTAAGGGTCACTGGAATGACACTAGATATTTTAATGCAAGAAAATCACACAGATGGGTTTGTGACTATTCGGGTTCGATAATTTCCAAATAACGTTTTAAAAGTGGTCCTGGCGACCACTCGCAGACTATTTGGGCGACGCATCGCCGCGCGTAAGCCTTCCCACTGACGTCAGTGGGGCTGCTGGGCACGTGCCCATTGGATGAGTCCAACTTATTCAGGCGGGACGCAGCGTGGTGCGGCACTGTCACGACTTGTTGCCTTCCTGAGAGATATGGAAACTTACGGAATAGGTGGAAATATGTTTTCGATTTTGCAAAGCTACCTTACCCACCAGACCTTTAGAGTCAGGGTGGGAAATGCGCTATCCAAAGTTTTTCTGCACGAAAATGGCATCCGCTAGGGCGGCGTACTGAGTTGTACACTGTTAATCCTGGAAATGAATTCCTTGCAGGACATAATTCTAGCCTCTGTTTGTTTTTAAATCTAGGTTGACGACGTGCAGATTAATTTTCGATCTAATAGTTAGGCTGAATGCAAGAGAAAGGTGCAGTTGACTATTGACCGCCTAGTAAAATATTCAGTCAAGAATGGTTTTAAATTTAACTTTAATTTAGGTTTTGTTTCGAATATTATAACATGCTTTGGTCACACGTAGATGACGGCGAAAAGACGACGTAAATTTTGCCAGGCAAATATAAAAATATACTTGGCGGCGCCACAGGCGTCCACTTCAGTTTCGGTTACGTTACGGCTCAGGCACTTCGTGCGTGATCGGATAGTTTCGTTTTGAACTGGCTGCGCCTGAAATACGAGCTCGGAGCAGCAGACGCGCATAAGAGCGTTTCGAATGAAGATCATGACTCGTCACGCACCTGCGAAGTATTCTCCGCTCCCCGCGCGCCAGCAATCGCGGAGTTTCCTCTTGCGTCATACTGTGAGTCATCCTACTCTACTACGTAGTAGGAGAAAACTGTTTGAAAAAATCTCAACTTCTTATTGCAATATCTCAGCAATAATTCGATTTTTCGCTGCCGGATATGTGGAGACAGTGTCATCAAATGCCGTTTATTAGATTTTGATAGGATATTTGAGTGTCTTTAGTGTCTCTTTAACGACAGGGCACGGGAGTATGAGAAATCATTATAAAATGGAGGCGGGTCGATTTTGTCTACTAATTATAAAGAGTGCAATTGTGAGCCAATGCTTAACAGTATAAGGGTTCTGGGCAAGAGTTGCGATTAGGTGGCACGTCAAAATCTTGAAGCTTTTTTTTTATGATCAAAAAGACGGGGAGCACTTATGTTAGCGACTCGCCTCTATCCCTCCGTAGAAATGAAGTTTCCTTCCTTGATAATTTTTCGTGCGTTATGCACTGTGCGACTTTTAAGCTCTGAAGTTTTTAGCGGCCTTCTGTTGTTTGGTCAGGCGGGTCGTTCGTTCGTTTGACTTTGCCTTTGCTACGAGCGGCGTCTTTTGTTATTTTAGGTTTGACCGCTTTTGCTTCTTGCCTACGAGTGTTGTTTGTTTAGGTTTCTGACTGATTTTGCCTCTTTTGTCTGATTCTGCCTTTGCTACGATCGTATGTTGTTGTTTTTTTTTGTTTTACGTTTCTGACTGCCTTTGCTTCATTTGTTTGACTGAACTTTTGTTGGGATATTCTTTTGTTGTTTTTTGATGTTTCTGACTGCTTTTACTTCTCTTTTTTGACTCTGCTTTTGCTACGATTGTTTTCTCGTTTTGGGTTTCGTTTTTTTTTTTAGGGTCCGGACTGGGTTGTTTCTCATCATTTACTCTGCTTTTGCTAAGATATGGCCTGTTTTCCGTTTCAAACTTTTTCTGCTTCTGTTAGTTTATCTCCTGCGGTTAGAGATCTTATCTGGATTCCTGATGTTGCCGCCTGACGTCCACGTGCTGGGTTCGCAGCGATTATTTGGCGATGAGTCTCATGCTTGAGCTGTTCGTATAATTATGCCCCAAGTGTGCGCATGTGGTGTCACTTTCTTGTCTGTGTCCGCGTTGCGCCGCTGTTCATTTTCATCATGCACCAACTCGCCCCCCAGGCCGTTATTTTGGAGAGGTCTTTACCCTGCTGGAGGGTACAATCCGGCTAATGATTATGATGATGACGACTCCCCTCGCATGAATAAAATAATAACCACTTTTCTAGGAAGTTTGGTTACTTGTTGTCGCTTTGCCGCGCAAAGGGATTGCTGCTATTATGAAAAATTTCCCACTTTAATTGTTAACCCCTCTGTCTGCACAGGTCAGGTGCTGGAACGAAGAAAAAGGCTGCCAGGAAGTGACTGCTGCTTCGGCAATCGCCGAGCATTTCCAGCGTGACTGTGAACACCACGCAGTCGGCTGTGTCAAGTGCTCGGCCACAGTTCTTTGCAGCGGTGTGATCGCGCACATGAAGTCAGAATTCTGCAATTCTGGGACGGCGCTCGCATCTGACAAAGAAAACAAATCAGATTTTGCAGAAGACAAAACATCTTCAAGCGCTCTTTGTGGAGGGTTTGAAAAAGCTGGTTGTGAGTTTGAGGAATTCATGGCGCGAATAGTAGGCGATATTGGCACAATTAATGATCGACTGCACGAAATTTCTCACGGCGTAAACAGCACAAAAGAAATGCTGAGACAGGAACTCAAGGATGGAGCAAAGCAGAATATTGAGAGTTTGAAGGAAATGACCTCCGAAGTCAACGCAACAAGTAAGCAAGTCGAATTTTTGTCGGGTAGTATCGATGCCTTTCTCCTCTCTGCAAATAGGGCATTAGAAAAATCACTGAAGGAGGAACTGTCTAAAGAAGCCAGTGGAACTCGAAATCACATATCACAGATTGCCGCTGCCACTGAAGCGACCAAAGCAGCGGAGAATGAAAACAGGCAGAAGGCGCTTGACATGATGCACAAGATTCTGCTACACGTGCGGCTAGGTGTTTCGCACCGCTACTTTTTTGTTAAAGATTTCCAGTCACTTCAAGAGACCGCAATGAAGAAAGGATGGGCTGTATATAAAGATGACCGGGTATATCTGCGCGGGTACTGCACGTCCCCTGGAATTTACCTAATAAAAGGTGGGGATTCTGTAAATCTGTATGTGGCGCTAGCCCTGCACAAGGGTGACATGGATGATGCTGTTCCCTGGCCTTTCGAGCACAGAATCAAGCTGACGCTGATACATCCCAATGATGGCCGAGAACGCGTAATTGATGTCAATCCGACTCGCGATCTTCAGTACTGCGGAAAACCAGCGGCATCAGGTAATGAACCATGGTACTTTCGTACCCCCTCTTTGGATGTCAGGAGTCTTATTAGCGACGGTTATGTGGAAGAGGACATGCTTCATGCAAAGTGGGAGGTACTCTGATGAGCGCTTAGGATAAAGAATGGTTTAATGAAACTGCAAGCGCGCTCATAGCTGTGGCTGGATCATCCTTTGGATCATGCTGGGCAAACTCGAATCGCCATCTGAATCTACCTCGTGTGAAAGTCGTATTCGTGTCGGCGTATATTTTTTTTGTTTTCAGCAGGAACGCTTATCATTTTGTTTCCGAATCGCTGTTCTAGTCCTTACCGCAGCGAAGAATAAAAGTTTTTGCCTCCCTTATAATGAGTTATATTGTCTCTTACAATCATGCGGTTTTTATGAACGCGTCTCCTGTCGGAAAAACTGCGGGAGCGAAGCTATTTTGTCGCGAAAACCTTCAGTCGAAGTGCTGAGCAAATTTGAAGCTCCCAACAGAGTTCACCGGACATATGACCTGAATGCGAGAGATCAGAACACATATCAAGTGGTACAATAAAAAGGTAATTTTAGGTGGGTATTTTTAACTCCAGTAAATATTGGAACCCAGGACCCTTGGATTATAAGCTAGATGCTCTACCGGCTAGGACATGCAAGGAGTATTTTTATGACAGGAGAATATACCGGAATCCAAAAACCATGTGGTAGCTCACGTAAAGATTTATTTCCGACTGCTTGATAGTAAGTGTGTGTAGAGTACTGCACGCCTTGCGTTGCACTCTTGGGGCTGGGTTTATGTTTGCACCTAATTTTTCGTGCATCTGTTAAAACATGTTTGCTGCATTGTGGGACAACTCGGATCCCGGGCATTCTCTCTTAACCGCCAGGTAGTATCGTATCGGCTCTTCCGAGGAAAATGGGACCCTGGTCTAGGCGACGCTGATTGATTAGTCATTTAATGCCTTTTTTTTCTAAATCTCTCAAGATGTAAAATTAAAGTAAATTTGAGAGAACGCCCGCGGTGAGCTAGAGGTAATCTTAGGCAAAACCGACTGAAATTAAAAGGAAAGGGGCGAACATCCAAATGAAAAGTTAAGAAAAAGAAAAAAGGAAAAAGAAGTGGCGCCAATCAGGGACATAAAAATGTGGATTCTAGGGCACAGCAGCCCCAAAAACTTTTATCATATTCAAGGAAGAAATGAAAAAAAAAAGCTGGATTCAGCATACACGGAAGCTTTAGATATGCTCGCAGGTGGCCAGGAGGAGGGAAGATGCGGGCAACTGTGGAAAAGAAGAGTTGAGGAAAAAAAGGTGAGTGATAAAAATGGGGGATGGGGAGACAAATTGGCTAAAGAAAGCTGAACATTATCAAAGAAATGTGGGCGACAGGAAAGTAAGAAAATAATATGTAACAACCAAAACAAAAGAAAAACAATATAGAATGCGGAGAGGTATAATGGCAGGAGCCAAAATATCAAGGAGAAAAGAAAACAGGAAAATGTTATCAATCGGCCATTAGAAACAAACATATTAGGAACAGAAGAGAAAAGTAATAAACAAGAGGGTACACGCAGAATCAGCAAGTAGTAATGCTGCATGCCTACATGGCAGGGGGACAACCACAGCCTATCAAGATTGGTGACATAATGCCCCCGACCACGCGAGGCCTACGAACCATTGGGGCGGGATTGGAGGCGATTGACAGGTGGAAATAAAGTATAAATTCGAACAGAATTCGAAACGTTGCAGGATTGCGCTTAATCGTGCTTAAGAATGGAAATACAAATGCCTTTCTGTTAACCTTGTGTGGCCGGCTATCCTGAGTTACGCCATATTAGGTTATAGTTACGGCGTACAGTTGGCATGGGCCGGACTTTCTAGCCAATTTTTGTCCCATCCCCTCGTTGGACTCCGTGGTGGGCAATTGGCACCGCGGCCCAACAATATACTTTTCTATGGCATCTAAACTCGTTCATCTCAATTGTATTCCAAGTAAAAGGGGGCGCAGCGATACCACCATCTTTTTTTCAAAGAATCTCAACAACTTCCCTCGTTTCCACGTAGTCCACAGTGACCACGAGGAAGTAACTGCACAAGTTGTGTCTCTGTTTGTAGTTTCAATCACTTTGACTGAGGCCATGGGCCAGGGATACAGAATAAAGAGGCTTGGAAATGGCGACCTACTAGTTGAATTATTTATAACCACCAGCATCAAAACCTAAGTTCAGTGAAATCATTTGGAGAAGTACCAGTTACAATAAGTCCGCGCCGGTGACTCAACGCAGGCCGAGGAGTCATCTCTGATGATGACCTTAGGTACGTGAGCGAACAAGAACTCCTTGAAGGCCTGAAAGAGTAAAATGTCACAGGTGCTTACTGGATAAAGTTAAGACGGGACAACAAAGAGCACCTTGTACTCACCTTTGTTGCAAGCACTCTCCCAGAATCTGCCGAAGAAGACCACACAAACACACAGCTCAGGCCTTACATCCCAAATCCCCGTAGGTGCTATAAGTGCCAACATGATGGCCACAGCTCACAGATCTGTCGGTGCCAACTTACCTGTGCCAAATGTGCTTCGAACAATCACCCCACAGACAACTGTGATTTTAGACCGCACCTTTGTACAAATTCCCAAATAAATCATCCAGCTTACTCGCTGTCATGCCCAGAGTGGAAAAAAGAAAAGGAAGTAATCGCTTTGACAACCATGGAAAATATAACTTACGGGGAAGCATAGAAGAGACTTTCATTGCCAAAAAAGCCTCCTTACTGCGCTGTGAAGCAGCAGGGCTCGGAGTGACACCAGTTATCGGCGTCTGCCCAGATAACACACAGTAAGACCGGAGCAGCGTCACCTGCGCCCTCCGTGAAGAAAGCTAGCGCTGTTGTGTCCACCGCATAAGATGCGCTGGACACAACGTTTTCATCACCGCTGCCTAGGCAGCAGAGCTCCCTTCAGTGAAAAATGGAGAAACGGGAGAAACTATATCCCTAACTAACCTTTAACTATGGCATTTCTTGTTCTTGGCGGTCAGAACAAAAACATTTTTAAAAGTGCCAAGTCTTTCGCTGGGGCCAAAAAAAAACTAAAGCAGGATGTCTAGAGGCGCTGTTATCGTGGTCCAAGGCGCTGTTAGAATCCGAATAAATGACCTTAAAGCATGGTATGAAGCAGGTGCGTTGACCGTGGCCCATTTAACTATAATAATATGCTCCATATACACCGAACCTCACCTAAGCTCACCTAACTTTCAATACAACTACCAGAGCCAAATCCTTTATTTGGAGATTTTAATGCTCACTCCTCTTTTTGGGGAAGTGAACAAACAGACGTCATAGGCCGGATTTTAGATTTTATTCTTCACAACAATGAGTGCTAAATACGGGCAATCCCACGTATTGCACTCCGAGTACTGGTAAAATGAGCTGCCTAGATTTGTGTATTTGTTCAATTGTTTTTACTGGTTTTAAATGGGACGTTCTTGACAACCCCTATGGGAGTGATAATTTTGCTTTCATTATCAGTCTAATGTCATCGCCATCAATCACCTTAACAAAACCGCGGCGTCGGAAGCTCGAATTAGCCTACTAGGTGCTTTTTCCAGGAAAAGGTTGGTCTATGAACACTCTTTTCCGATGGCCTAGATGTGGACAAAATAAATGAAATATTGACAACGTGTATAAGTGACGTGGCTCACCTAGCCATTTCATAGAGAGCGGGAGTGTTACGACAGAATTGTAAAGTTCGGTACACGAAGGAAAGTAGATATACACACAAAAAAAGGAACAGAATAGAGCATGAGGAATTTTACGGTGCTACCCAACACATAAATATCTTATAAAATTCAAAAAAGGCTAAAGCTAAAGCGCGGTATGTCCGCCAGGCGGCTGAAAAACAATTATGGCAGAACTATGTGTCTTCCATCAAAGGCTCAATAACTTCCAAAAAATATGAGAGCAGGTTCGCAATATAAATGGGCATTTTTCCCCTTTCACGATTCGCTTTCTCGTAGCCCCCAATACACAAAAAAATTTCGATGAACAAGCAGACATACTAAGGGAGTACCTCTCCTAGGTTTCTAGTTCCTTGCAGCATACAGACGAATTTGTAAAGCACAAAAATACCGCTGAAAAACAAACTTCCCACAAGTGGCAGCGTAAATGAACCTTAGAATAGTCCCAACATCGTTCAAAATATCTGTAGCGTACTGGCTATTTGTAAGTAGACCACACCCGGCTGTGACGAAATCCACTATCAAATGCTTGCCCACCTTGTAATACGTGCAATACAGGCACTTCTGAAGTTTTTCAACAAAATATGGTTATCCGGAAAAATACCCGAACCTTGGAAGAAAGCAACAGTCGTATCATTCCTGAAATCAGGGAAGTCACCAGTCTTTCGTAGTTATAGGCCTATAGACCTAACTAGTTTTCTAGCATGTTCCTTCGAAAGTGTCCTAAATATTAGGTTAATGTTTATATTTGAAGCCGGTAAACTTCTTGACATTAATTAGTGCGGTTTCAAGAAACCATGTTCAACAATTGACCACTTTTTGTGCCATGGAATTTGTAAGTGTTTTTGTACTTTTTTTCCGTATTCTTTTTTTGTATCTAAATCTGTCGGCAATGCACTCCTTACTATGTATTTCGTTAATTATTTTCAGTGTTGCTTCATAACTCAATTTTCCTTACAATAATATTATCCTTTATGTTGCCTATCGAAATCTATTACCATGGGAGGTCCCACCTGCGGTCTTGTACCATGGGACCTCTCGCTGTGTATTCCTGTACGTTGTTTTTGATTCGAAAATAAACTTACAACTTCGACATCAACTTGAAATTTGTTCTTCTTGAAGACACAATCCGAGAAGCGTTTATTCACAAAAAACATAGTCTAGCCATTTTCTTTGACACGGAGAAGGCGTATGACACCACATGGAGGTTTGGTATTCTCCGTGATTTAGCAGATCTGGGCATCCGGGGCCGATTTTGCACTTTTGAAAGATTTCCGGTCAAGCCGTTCATTCCGTGTACTACATTCAACGCTTTCCAGGGATTTTATTCAGGACAACGGAGCACCTCAGGGGTGCATTTTAAGCAAGACCCTGTTTACTTTAAACATGAATTCTGTTGACAAAGTAATCCCAAAATCAATCATGTATTCAGTCTATGTCGACGACCTTCAGAATGCATGCACATACTCGAGAGTATCAACCTGCGAGATGCAAATACAACTTACAAAAAACAAACTAGCGACTTAGGCTGACAGAAATAAATTTAGGTTTTCCCCGCACAAAACAGTAGCTGTGCTTTTCTCTTAAAACAGGCCTGTCGATTAACCCCATGCTCTATCTAAATGAAACCCTTTTAGGGGTAAAAAGAGCATAAATGTTTGGGAGTAACATTTGACCAAAAACTCACCTTTCTGCCACACATAACATTAAAAAGAAAGGTTTCCAATCTATGAATATACTGAAAGTGCTCTCAAAGAAACACTGGGGATCTTACCGGAAATGCCTACTACACATCTGCCGCTCTCTAATACGCTCTACGCAAAGCTATGGATGCATAGTGTATGGTTCGGCAAGGCCATCATACCTGAAGAAACTCGACCCAATACATAACACCTGGCTTCGCCATTCACGTGGAATCAACAAACACCTCCTGTATCTAGCCTGCTTGTAGAAACGAACGAACCCCCTCTTGAAAATAGAACCACACTTACAGTCCCATATATCTTTAAAATAAGATCTTTTCCGACACACATCTGCTATTCAGTTGTAACACAGTGTCCGTCTAGAACAACTTTCACCAATAAACATAGTGGACTGTTTACCTGACATTGCCAAAATACCTAACCCATTAGCTCCGTGGTATGATTTTCTAGCATATCCTGTGACCTCATTCTCACATGGTTCAGTACAGCACAAAGTGCAAGGCGACATATTGTTACGGGGAAGATTCACAGTCTTACAGCTGTCCGCACCACTAACGATGATCACAGCACTGATCTCGGCACTTATCTGCGTCGTCTTCTTCTGGCAGTCTCTCGCACTTCTTTATCCTCAGCATGACCAGCGAATATCGATAAGTAACACTGTCTCTATTGGGAAAAGCAAAGTCCCGATGTGTTTTATGTTAGTGAAACAGAACGCGCATAAATGGCTTCAGACGGGACACCTGCACTATTTCGGAGGATGGAGCTCTGGACGAGGATTTCTGATACACAGATTCAATTTCGTATGTGACGTCGCTCACGGGGCGCAAAACTCGGTAATGGCCTGCGTAACGGGGCAATTTTGTTTTTGCACAACCCCACCCGACGGCACGGCAGCCACAGTGAGACGAGATAACCAGGAGTGTAGTCGACATCCCGGTGGCGACTGTTGTACCGGAATTTTTGGGAGTCTTGCGATGCAGAGAATCTGGCACGAGCTATCCGGGAGGCATCATGAGTGCGGGCGACGGCATCACTGGCGTAAATACTGGTGGAGTCTCAGTGGCATAAATACTGATGGAGTCTGCCGCGGATAGTGAGGTGTCGAAGGGCAGTATCGGGTGTCGGCCAAATAACTGATAAGATGGAGAGTAACCAGTGTTAGAATGGACAGATCAATTGTAGGCGAATGTCACAAAAGGTAGATGAACGTGCCAATCCCGGTGGTCCCAGACACATACACGACCAGCATGTCTGTGAGGGTACGGTTTAGACGTTCCGTGAGCGCGTTAATTAGGGGTGATAGGCGGTGGTGTATTTGTGGCGGATTTAACGCGAACGAAGAATTTCGTCAGCCGCTAGCGTCAGGAAGCAGCGGCCACGGTCAGTTAGTAGTGCACGAGGGGCACCATGATGAAGAATCACGTTTTCGAGAAGGAAGTCAATGACGTCTGTGGCGCAGCTGGTCTGGATGGCTCGGGTAATAGCGTACCTCGTAGCCTAATCGGTGGCGACGGCGATCCATTTGTTCCCTGAGGCGGAAACTGGGAAGGGCCCATGAAGGTTAACGTCCACAAACAGGTCAGGTCAGGGGTTACGGGGATCGGAAAACAAGAAACGGGGATCGGAAAAACGGGTTACGGAAGACAGGTCAGGGGTTACGGGGATCGGCTGCAAATGGCCTGAAGGCAAAATGGTTGGCTTCTTTCGACGCTGATATAATTCACATGCGGCAATGTACTGCTGGACGGAGCGGTAGAGCCCCGGCCGGTAGAAACGTCGGTGCAGGCTGTCGTATGTGCGAAAGACACCCAGGTGGTCAGCCGAGGGAGCACCATGGAACTGCTCAAGGATGATGGAAAGCAGATGTTGAGGAACGGCGAGCAGTAGGTCTGCGTCATCTGGTTGCATATTGCGTCGAGATAGGGTGTTTTCGTGGAGTACAAATAAGGTGAGATATGGATCAGGGCGGCAGAGGTAAGACAGATGATAAGGGAATGAAGCGAAGGATCTAAGTGCTGTTCGTCAGCAATGTTAGAAAAGGCCGCGAAAGACAAGACTCATACGTCATCGTCAGAGTCGGTAGGACTAGGGGAGTCGATGGGGTGATGGGACAAGCAGTCTTCCTCGTGGTGAAGCCGGCCGGACTTGTACACGACGGAAAATGTATACTCTTGTAATAGAGGCTCCCAGCGTCCTAAACGTTCAGTAAGATGTTTGAGGGAGGAAAGCCAAAACAAGGTATGATGGTCTGTTATAACAGGAACAGGGCGGGCAAACAAATAAGGGCGGTATTTTGTAATACCCCAAACAAGCGGCAGACACTTTTGCTATATGATAGAATAATTTTGTTCGTATGTAGATTGGAGGCAGCTAGTATACGCAATCACCCTTGTGTGGCTGTGTTGTCGCTGGGCGAGTATAGCTCCATTGCCATGGCCACTTGCGTCGGTGCGGAGTTCAGTATTAGCGGATTGGTTGAAATGGGCCAAGACAGCTGAATTAGTGAGAGCAGCAATAAGCTGCGACAACGCTGCAACTTGTTCAGGCCCCCCAGAGATTGAAACCTCTTTCTTGAGGATAGTCATGAGGTGAGAGGACGAGCAAGGGCCGCGAAATTCGGGAAGAATCGTCGGAAATAGGAACATAGACCAATCAAGCTTCGAACATCACTGGATGAACCTGGAGTGGGTAAGTCTCTGACGGCATGATGCTGGTGACATAAGCTGCACGTTTTGGAGTTTAGTTGAAGTCCAGCGCGGTGAAAAAGCACTAGGATTGTAGAAAGGCAAAGGAGATGGCTTTCAAATGTAGAGGAGAAAACTATTACGTTATCAAGATAACACAAACAAGTGGCCTACTTGAAGCCTTGGAGTAAACAGTCCATCATGCGTTCAAAGGTTGCTGGGGCATTGCAAAGGCCAAAAGGAATGACTGAACTGATAGAGGCCGTCAGGGGTGATGAACGCTATTTTCCGGTGGTCTCTCTCGTCGACAGAGATCTGCCAGTAGCCGAAACAAGGTCGATGGACGAAAAGTAGCTGGCTCCATGCAAAGTATCAAGCGCGTCGTTGATACGCGGAAGAGGATAGACATATTTTTTGGTTATCTTATTTAAATGACTGTAGTCAACGCAGAACCTCAAACTGTTTTCGTTTTGACCAACACAACAGGGGATACCCAGGGGCTACTGGAAGGTTCGAATTTTTTCGACCTCTGTTTGAATGACGCGTCCATCGGCAAGCGAAACACGATACGGCCGCCTGCGAATAGGACTGGCGTCACCGGTGTCAATGCGGGAGCTGACAACTGTAGTTTGACCCAATGAGCGGGTACCGAAGTGAAAAAGGTCACTGTAGGTAACAAACAGCTTGTTTACCTCGCGGCAAATTCAGGTTACAGATCAGCTGCAGTCATGCTGTTAACAGGATCAGTGTACGATGTAGAGGACGAGGGAGGGGTTGCATGAACGGTAGTTCAATGATTTGTAGTCAGAGCTGAAATGGTACAATAGTCATCGGGAACTGCAAAGCCAATGAAATTCCCTCGAGCGGAACTTGAGTTGAACAAGTTGAAGATAAGAACCGGGAGAGTGGTGCGGTTCCGGAAAATATGCACAATTAGATGAGGAAGGGGGACGTGCCGCTGCAGGATGACATCAGTAATAGGAACACGCGAGATAGTCGCCATCTGGGACGGGTGGGAATGGCGACATAGGGATGCAAACGGCAACTTCAGGAGGAAGGCGGCCAAACTGTGCTGATCGAAGGCAGGGTGAGCATGAGGGGTCTTCAGAGCAGAGCGGAAGGTCCAAGCAAAATAGGGCGGTAGAGCAGTCAATGAGGGCAGAGTGGGCTGTTAAAAAGTCAATTTTCAAGGAAAACGTCGGAAGGTGGAGGACGGTGAACAACACTGGGGCATCAAGACCACTAATGTGGCCACAGTTCTGAGATTTATTTTTCAACTCCCTCTATAGTAACTTCATTCACTCTTTATAGGTATTTCAAATGTTTATTTCAGTAGTTTGGGCTCACGCAGCATATACATCTGCTCATCTGCTACCATTTGTTCCAACGCGGTTCGGGAGCCAGCGGAATCTTACATCACGACTTATGTTGTGGTGTATTCTACTTTGTTTAAGATGTCTCGCAAAAAATGTTGAACCGCATTTCTTGACTATTGCATTTTAAGTAGGCTCACGCTATCACTGTAAAATATAATGCTTTTCTTCTTTTTTAGTTCTCTTTCTCCACAACTATAAACACTGGGGGAAATACAGCAGCAATAAATAATTGATATCCAACGCGGCTGCCATGTTGGTTTTGCTACAGTGCTTCATGCGTACATTGTTGTTTTTGTGCAATCTGTGCTAAATTGTGTATAACTTAATACTGATCCCTTTACAGCCAAGTAGTTTGTAGTACGTGTTCGTGAAATGTTTCTTTAAGTGTTATTGCGAAGTCGTACACCACGGAACGACGCTGTGACGGCGTTTTGGTACAATAACAGACCGGAAATCCAATTATCTAACCCGTGACATTTTTGAAAGGCTAAAGCCTTTCTAGGCTCATGTAACCAAAACTATGCACTGGGGCTGTGCCCGTGATCTGTGCGACACATCTGTGGGCTGATGTCACTCGCGAATAGCGGACGTGTGAAAAAGAAAATTAAGAATGAAAACGGTTGATGGTGATAGGCAATGAATAAACGTTATACGATAGATATCAATAGAGTTAATGGCTAATGCTAATGACTAATAACGATGATTAATATTGACTCGTAACGACCAATACATCAAACTACTGCTTGTAATGACCGCCACTGATTGGAAATGAGTAACAATGCTTAGATACGTCTGGTAACGACTACAATAAGTGGGCAGGACTCATCATGACTGTTAGGCTGACGAATTTGAAGGTTTGAAGCATCAGGAGTGTGTTTTGTGAATATTTCGTTTATTTCTTCACTGATATGTTTTGTAAGGTTATTTTATTGAAATCTGATTTTTAACAAAACAAGGTCAATCGAAGAAATGCAGCTCCGACCATCGCGGTCTCGTCGGGATTACCGACGGTAGGATGGCAGGATGATCGTCCTTACCGGCAGGAAGGGTGCATAACCTGCTTTTAACGAGCTGGAGCGGGCCGAGCCACTTCTACCCGGGGCTTTGATAGACCCGTCTCTGACACACTTTGGGTGGCGTGGGCAGGTTCTTTAGACCATTTGGTGATTGTCTGATTGTGCTGATTGTCTGGATAGTTTTTCCCGTGCATATTTGTGTGATATGTACAGATAGAAGCAATACAGAAAGGTGCCATCAGTTGAAGACGAGAATATGTGGCACGAGAGATATACTCTCAAAGAGTAGCTGACCAGGCTTTCTTTTGCATGCGCCTTTACCGCTGATTCTTATAACCTGTCGGCGGCGGCTCTTTGCAAAGTGTGGAGGCCACGCGCTCCTGTGTTCCCTCTCTTACTGAGTCTAGCTGTATTCTGTTGTATTGGAATGGATTATTTGTTTTCTGGCCTCCCATGTATATGGCACCTGGAGTATGCAGAGGTTTTTTTGTCAAAGGGAGCCATGAGACAGCAATGTAGTTTCTTTAATGTATTCAGAATGAGGTTCTTGAGATGCGCAATTCGCTAATGTATGACAGTAGTGACAGCTCTACGAGACCTGGCGAACCTTGTACCACCGGCGAACCTTCTACCATCTACGGTATTTAGAGGCGTATCTGTTGTTATTCGGGCAGTGATCTCTCAAATTGATTCTATGATGGAAAGTTTTGAGTCCTGAACACTGGCTCTGAGTTGCAGCAAGAGGTCGCCACTGGAGATTTTGGATGGCTTGCAGCCTGGTCCTAAAGCATTATTTAGGCATTATGACGCTAAGATGACGGAAGTTCCAGTAAGTTTTTCCCTCTCTTCACTAATGAGAACCTGTAACTTTGGGAATATTTCTCCCGCCTTTTGACAGTAGAATACTGTGCTTTGGTCCGCCTTTTTTACTAAGGCAATTCTTTTGTTTGTAAGAAGCCATGAATAAGAATATTGTTTGGTCACGATGCCAGCCGCCCATTATGGTGCTCAGTATGGTGACGGCATAAAAACTTCCAAGCAAGTCTTCGACAGGGCAGCTGTGGAAAAAAAATGTAACCCATTACTGCGGAATTCAGGTTGTCTCGAAACACGATATTAACACTCATCGCCTTGAATCAGCGAAAACTAAGACTAGAAAGGTGACAGCTGAGTTGTAAGAAAATGATAAAAGATGAAACAGGAGAAGAGAGGAAAAGGCGACTGCCGGCTTCCCATAGTCGGGTAAGCAGAGAATGAAGCATATAGCAAACGGGGGCCAAATAGGCGTGTTTCCTCTGAAGATGGGCCTAAAGTGTGCATCTGCCGATGTGGTGCCTACGGCAACGAGCTAGCAGACAGTGCTTCCTGCTTCCGTCGTGGCTGTCGCATTTGTCTGTGCGCACTAGAATCAACACAACCATCATCAGGCACTTGGCATTCACCTGGAACGCATATCACTCTGACGCCCACTTGTCATTTTTTTTGTCCCATCCACTCTCCTTATTCCTCTTTCTCCCTCTTTCTTTCCCTCCACCCCGTTCCCAAGCTCCTCTTTTAACAGAGCACTGCCGCATTCCCTTGTATTTCCGTTGTTTTGAACCTTTCGCTTTCTCCTTCCTGTTTGTGCGATGACGCTTTGGGTGACGTCAGACACTACTTAAATGACTTTCCGCTCACCACATACCTAGCAGAACGATTTTCCGACTATTAAAACATTAGGTTTTCCTGCAGACTTCTTTTCTTTACGTCCTCTGCTGGTTCTCGCGTCCTGCTTATTAAGGGGAACGCCTTACTAGCCAATGTTTGCGCTGGAAGTGTCCGCAAAATGTGCCGTCGGAAGTCAGTCCTCTCGTGACGCCATCAACAAGTGCTAAGGCGAAAGCTTTTCTTGGCTGATGGGTGGTGTAGACGGAAGTGTCAGCCAAAGGGGTCAGCAGCGTCTGCCGGCGGAAGTTTCCACGTGAACTAACAAAGAAATAAACGAATTCGACTTGGCTCGGCTAAGCAAGGTTAAGCAAGCGTAAGCTTTTGTTATACTTTATTATGCTGTGTTGCTAAGCCAGGCTAGACTCGTGTAAATAGCATTTTATACTGAGCGGAATCTCGGTTAAGCATTGTCAGACCCGCTTCGCTGTGGTTAACTCCTCCATGCCTGTCTGCGTACGTCAAGGAAAGGCGCCGAACCACTGGTTCCTGCGCGCGAATTCTTCATGGCTGTCTGCTAACGTCAATGGTACCACAGCTGGTCTCGATGATAAGAGGTATTTGGGAGGGAGGAGGTTGGCAGGAACCGAACCAGATGTACAGCGGTAACAGTTGATAGAAAGGGTACGCAGGGGACATGGAGGTTGCGTGTCTGTGTGTTTGGCAATGTTGTATATTTGTATAGATATGTACGCTACGGATAGTTTTCCAGGTGCGTGAAGAAGTAACAGGTATGCGAAGTGAACGAAGCGAGTGCCAGAGGTTCCGCGCACTGATTGTTGTAATAGAACAATGTCATGGGTTTGGAAAGGGAGAGAAAGGGTTCTTATTTCCACTCTTAAGCAGAATTAAGACAATCCTGTAATTGTTTGTGTGCAGTTCGTGGTTCTACTTTATTTCCACCTGTCAGTCTCGCCCAGTCCTGCCCTGATGGTTCGTAGGCCTACCTACATGTCTTGCGTGGTCGGGGGCACCATGTCGCCACTCTTGTCGCCAATCTTGTCGGCAATCTTGATAGGCTGAAGTCCTGCCCCTGCCATGTGGCCATGCAGTCTTGCTGCTTGCTGACTCTTCGTGTACTCGTCTTGGTTTTTGCTTTCCATTCCTGTTATAAATAAGTTTGTTTCTAATGGCTGACATATAACAATTCCTGTTTTCTTTAATCCCTGATATTTTGGGTCCTGCCACGAACCTTTCCGCTTCCTAGATCATTAGCTTTCTGTTGTATCGCTTGTTACGCATAATTTCCGCTTTCCAGACTTTTTTGCATTCTTTAGCCCACTTGCCTCCCCCTTTCTCGTTTCTTTCTCGACTCTTCTTGTTCACATTTCCCCGCACCTTTTTTTTTCTCTTGGCCACCTGTGAGCATATATAATGCGTATGGGTATGCTGAACCCAGCCTTCCTTTTTATCCTTTCTTTCTTGAATATGACAAATGCTTTTGGGGCAGCTGTGCCCTAGAATCCCCTTTTTGTTGGCTCTAGTTTTCCAATTTTCTTTTTTTTTTTCTGCTAATTTGTTTTTCTAAATTTTCAATTGGGCGTCTGCCTCTGCCCCCCTTTTTTTCAATTGGTTTTGCCTGCGATAACTACTGGCTGTGCGCAGGCTTCCTCTCATACTTATTTTATTTTTATATCTTGAGAGATTTGTAAAAAAAAAAGTTATCATTGGCCCAGTCATTCGGCCTCGGCTCAACCAGGGTCCCATTTTCATCGGAAGTGCCGATACGATACCTAACCATGGTCAAGAGGGATGCCCGGAATCCGAGTTATTCCACAGTGCATTAAAAGGAAGTTTTAAGAGATGCGTCCTGCAGAGCCTTTTTTGGATTCAACTCGGTGGATCGAAAATAGGAACAAGCATAAACAACGCCCTAAGAGTACAGGCCTGCAGTACTCTACACGCACTCATTAAAAAGCTGTCGTAAAATACGTCTTTACGTGAACTACCACATAATGTTTGGATTCCGGTATGTTCTCCTGTCGTAAGACATTCCTTGAATCGTATAGTCGGTAGACAATCTGGATTATAACCGAAGGGTCCTGGGTTCATTCCCTGCTGCTGTCTAGACGCTGCCTTATACATGGGGCTGTGGTCTCGTCAAGCTGCTCAGTGGCAGCTTTCGTTTCCGTAGCCCTCTATCTGTAGCACCTGATGGAAATAAAGCCTTGCCTAGAGCCAAACAAATCTAATTATTTTATTTACTTAACTGTATCAGGTAATATGTGTTTTCATCTCTCGCATACCTCGTGTTGACGTCATATTTCGTGTGAACTCCGTTGGAAGCTTCAAATATTCCCTGCAATTTAACTGTAGATTTTCGCGAATAAAGAGTATTGCTCCCGGGGTTTTTCGCGACAGGATACATGCGCGCAAAGCTTGCATGATTGTAAGAGCCAGTGTGACTCATTAGTTTAGGGAAGCAAAAACCTTTATTCTTCGTGACGATAAGGACTAGCACCGCGATTCCCAAACATAAAAATATAAGCGCTCTTGCTTAAAACAACAAAAATATACGCAGACACGAATGCAGCTTTCACACGAGACAGATTCAAGCTGCATTTCGAGTTTGTCAGCATGATCGAAAGGAATGATCCAGACACAGCTGCTATGAGGACGCTTGCAGTCTGATTGAACCGCGCTTTCTCCAAAGCACCATTCATGGTAGTACCTCCCACTTTGCGCGAAGCTGGTTGTTTTCCACATAACCGTCGCTAATAAGACTCTTCACATCCAAAGGGTGGTCAGGAAAGAAATATGCCGAGTCACTCGATATTTTCGGCCTTTGGAAGCACTTGATGGCGCGAAATGGTTTGACATCAATCACGCGTTCTCCGCCGTCTTTGGGATGTATCAGCGTCAACTTTATTCTGTGCTCGAATGGCCAAGGAACTGCATCATCCATGTCACCCTTGTACAACATCACCACCGCACGCAGTCTCAGAGAATCCTCCTCTTTGGATAGATATACTCCGGGGGACATGCGGTACCCACGCAGGTATACCGGCTCATCTTCATAGTCCGCCCATCCTTCCTTCATTGCGGCCTCTTGAAGTGACTCGAAATCTTTTACGAAAAAGTAACAGTGCGACACACCTAGCTGCACGTGCAGCAGAATCTTCTCCACCTTGTCCAAAGCCTTCTGACAGTTTTCATTCCTCGCTGCTTCGGCCGATTCAATGGCAGTGAAAATCTGTGACATGTGATCTCGAGTTTCGCTGGCTGCTTTAGCCAATTCCTCTTTCAGTTCTTTTTCTAGCCTCATATTTGCAGAGACGTTAAGGCCATCAATGCTACCTAACAAAAATTCGACTTGCTTGCTGGTTGCGTTTACTTCGGAAGTCGTTTGCATCAAACTCTCAATATTCTGCCTTGTGACATCCTTCAGTTCGTCTCTCAGAATTTCTTTTGAGCTGTTTATGCCATGAGAGATTTCGTTCAGTCGATCATTAATTGTGCCAATATCACCCACTATTCGCGCCATAAATTCCTTCATCTCACAACAATCTTTTTCAAACCCTCCACGAAGCGTGCTAGAAAATGTTTCTTCTTCTGTGAAATCTGACTTATTTTCTCTGTCAGATGCGAGCGCCGTCCCAGAATTGCAGAATTCCGACTTCATGTGTGCGATCACCCCGCTGCAAAGAACTGTGGCCAAGCACTTGACACAGCAAATTGAGTGATGTCCACAGCCATGCAGGAAATGCTGGGCGATTCCTGACGCAGCTGTCACTTGCTGGCAGCCGCTTTCTTCGTTCCAGCATTTCACCTGCGCAGACAGAGTGGTTAACAATTAGGAAGGGCAAAATTTTTCTATATAGTGGCGGCTCCTTTGCAGAACAAATCGCCAAAAACTAACTAAATTTTCTGATAGCATGGTTATTAATTATATTCATTTGATGGGAGATGTCATCATCATCCTCAGACGGTTTATACCCTCTGTGGGGCTAAGTCATCTCCCATATTACTGCAACTATCAGCAATCTCTGCTAGCTGCATCCGCTTGACTCCTGGAAACTTGACCTCATCCGCCCACCTAACTTCCTGTCTGCACCTGCTATGTTTTCCTTACCTTGAAATCTAATTTGTTACAATACACGACCATTGGTTATCCTCTCTACGCACCCAATACCCCGCCCATACCCATTTCATTATCTTGATTTACACTAGGACCATTAACTCGAGCCCTTTCTCTGACGCACTTGAGTTCTTTCTCAGACTCACGCTGCAGTCTTTCTAGATCTAAATGTTACCCCTACTATTGTGCGTTCCATAACTCTCTCTTTGTTGATCTCAGATTATTATAACCCTTTTTGTAGCCTGCATGTTTAAGCCCCATTTTTGAGAGTACAAGGTGCAACTGTTGTATACTTTCCTCTCTAGCAACGGCAAGCTGCTAGTTATAATCTGCGAGTACTTGCCAAATACGCTCCACCCCATTCTTATTCTCCTAGTTATTTCCCTTTCATAGTCCTGATTTGCGGTTGCTACCTGTCCCAAGTAGACATATTCGGCTACCACTTCCAGTGCTTCGCTACCTGTTTCCAGCTGCAGAAGATTACCTTAGTCTTCTGCATATTGATTTTCAAGCCTACGTTTCTGCTATTCCTATCTAGGTCATCAATCATTCTTTGCAGTTCTTCCCCCAAATTTCAGAGTCATCAGCGAATCTCTGGTTACTGGGGCATTCTCCATCGATGCTTACCTCTAACTGCTCCCACTCCAATTCCTTGAATACTTTCTAATAGCAAGCTGCGAATAGTACTGGGAAGGTCATAGCTCCTTGCCTAATGCCTTTCCTTATGGGGATTTTATTACATTCTTTATGCAGAACTATAATTGCTGTGCAGCCATTATAAATATCTTGCAGTACTTTCACATATGGCTCATCTACACTCGAAATGCGAGGGGAGTGGGAGTGGGTTGGGAAGAAACCGAACACGACGCAGCACGACGCGAAGAAGGCGTGACCGCTACGAGCAGAAGCCGTGAATCGGCTAAGTATTGGGCGGCTGGTCCTCTTTTTTCTGGTTTCCCCAACGCATTTGCGCTTTTCACCGTGTTGATAACGCTCGCAGAGAGATTGCAACTGTAAAGTGATGTCTACGCAGTCTCCCGGCCAGGGGCGCTCCACCTGGTCGGCTTTCATTATGCCTCACGATCTACCTCTGGAAGCGTTCTAACGATCTGGCGTTCCAAACATTCCTGTGGCGTTGGTGCCCAAGGATGGCGTATTTATCAAAATGAATAATTTGGAACTGTTCGAGTTGCTCTCCAGGCAGCCTCTTCCCTGTATGACTCGATCACAGAAGTGAGGCAGTTTGGGCGTGGCGGGATACTGTGACGATCTCCAGACCTGAATTGCGGTAAGGATCTACTTAAATGCGATTCATTTGGATCGCTTCAGGTGAGAACCTTTATCCCTACTCATCTTGCATGCACAAAAGGATTGGTCCGAGGAGTAGACTCTTCTTTAACGCCAGCTGAGACCCTCGACCTTCTTTCGGCGGCTGGTGTGGTATCGGTGTATCGTTGCAGCCGGGGGGCTAATAATACGCGGGTACCAACAGAGTCAGTGACTGTCACATTTGTGGGAACTTCATGCCCGTCAGAGATAAAAGCATGGCCATTGATCTTGCGTGTGGATCTTCTTGAATCTAAGCCACTGCAGTGTACTAATTGTTGGAGATATGGTCACAGTGCTCGTGGTTGTAAGTCCTCCGTGCGGTGTTGCAAATGTGGCGATGGTCATCATTCGTCATCATGTTCACAACAAAATGACAAATGCTGCTTTTGTTGTGGAGCCCACGCTGCAAACTCCTTGGAGTGTCCATCTCGAAAACAGGAGCTTCAAATTCTAGAAGTAATAGATAGAAAACGCTGTTCTCGTCGTGACGCTGTAACAGAAGTTAGCGATTGCACGGTTATGCAGGTGTGTCAGCCCGATCAGGTGTACCTCTGGATGCATAAATCTCAAAGGCGATAATGACTGCAGTGGAAGCCTCAATGACTAAAATGGTCGACCGAATAGTTGCTACTGTCACAGAGTGTTTTTCTAACGTGTTGGCAGTTCAGCAAACACAAGCCCTGCAATCAGGAACAGACCTTTTCTTAGCAAACATGCCCTCTGAAAGCTTTAAACTGATTGAAAGCACTATTGTTGCTTCGCCTCACAGGACTACTTCTCCAGATGGGGGTGGAGACATTAATGACGCAGAGATGGTGGAATCAGATGTAGGAATTCTAAAACGGTGTGGGTCTCCCATGTCCAACCATTCTTCTCCGTGGTCCCAACCAAAATCAAAGAAACATCAGCATGCATCAAAGCCAAAGGATAATATTTTGGGGCAGCAGCTGCGGCTGCCCAGATTTCGCAATCATATTGGCACTAAAAGTTATCCAGGGGAGCTGTCGTTGAATTTTAACAGCTTCAACAGATTTAGTCTACATTTCTTCTGAATATATGCCACGTATAATTATTTTGCAAGAAACTTGGCTAACAGCCGAAAAGCATTTCTATCTACATAATTGTCATTCATTCTGATAAGAGCGCCAATCAAAAGGAGGAGGCTTAATTATATTGGTCTGTACAAAATTCTGTCACAGGGCTAAGATTTCTTTCCAGCTATCTTCTATTGATTGTGAGTTATTGGCCCTAGACTTTGAAATTCCAGGGCACTCTCCGTTTTCCTTAGTGAATGCTTATTTCCCTAGCGTGTACACGATACAAAACCTCTAGAACTGCTATTAATTAATTGTCAAAACTCAGTTCTTCTGGCTGGTGACTTTAATTCGCATCATGTGTCATGGGTCTACGAGACAGTTGTGGCAAGCGCCTTTGGGATTCGGTAACACATAACTTTTCCTGCAGAAATTCGGGTTCGGCCACTTTCATAAGAAAACACACTCAATCGGTGTTAGATTTAACTTTTACCAATCCCAGTCTTTTCGTTAATAATTGGTCGACACTTGGTTTTAGCACGTCTAGTGACCACATACCGATTGCGTTTGATGTTAATCGCCCTGTAACTCCGGCGACTTCTCAGTTGAAGTCATTGATCAACTATAATAACTTTCAGTTAACGTTACGCTCTGATCTTGAGTCAGTGACTAACACGGAGGAAGAACAAAAATCAAAACGCCTATGCTCGGGGATTTAGGATTGCCGCAAGAAGTCTGAGATCTTGGTACGGAGCTCAAAGGGGAATACTTCAGCTGTTTGGTAGAATACTGATTGTTCCCGAGATTACAGACGTAGAAAGGCGGCATGAAAAAAGCTGCTCCACAACCAGTGCCCGAAAAACTGGCATGAATATAAGTTCATTGCAGTTACTTTTAAACGTACAGATGCAAAAGCGAAGGATGAGTATGATGGTAAGCATTTTGATTTCCTGTCCAAATCTGGCACCCGAACTGCTCTTTTTGGTTTTTTACGCTCGCGGAAAACGATTCCGCAATCACAAAATCTACATTCCCTTATTTTGACTCCCCATGAAGCAATAGACAGAATTAAAACAATTGCCAAAGGACTGGAGAAGCGTTTCTCGTCTACACTTCCTTCATGGTCGATATCTGTAATGCCAATGGAACCAGTTAATTATGATCCTCAAATTTCCGCTTCTGAGCTTTCTCCTATAGTTATGAGATTACCAGCCGCTGTTCCCAGTCCTGATAACGTACCTTTAAAAATGTTAAAAATTCTTTTTGACGAGTCACCAGAGACGTTATTAGAGCTAGTAAATTATTCCATCAAACATGCTTGGATACACCCAGAATGGAAACTTTCCAAAATAATTCCTTTACTGAAGAATAAAGGCGGTGCCTTGTCCATTGATAATATTAGACCAATTGCATTAACATCAAACATTGTAAAATTAATTGAAAGAGTCATACTTATACGTATTTGGTACTTTATGAATAAAGAAAATATCCTCAGCCCTTGCCAAATTGGTTTCCGTCAAAAGTGTTCCATCTGGAATGCGCATACTGATCTCGAAAGTCGAGTTCTTTTAGCGCGGCACCAAAAAATGCGCGCTGCCTTGATAACGCTAGATATAGCCAAAGCCTGTGATAGCGTTGAACATAACATTCTATTGCAAAAATTAAAATCTCTCAAGTTTGCACATTACTCAGTAGCCTGGATATCTGAAATCCTCCAAAACCGAGAGTTTTACTGTGCATTAAATGGCGTTCATTCTGGCAGATATAAGCAAGCCAGGGGAGTGCCACAAGGAGTAGTCCTCTCTCCAGTCCTTTTCAACATACTACTCAGCTCAATATCAGTTAATCATGACTTTCGCACTTACGTATATGCCGATGATATTGCGTTTTTTGCAACTGCATCAGATATTTAATCCCTTTATCACCGCTTGCAAATGCACCTAAACTCTATTGAGAATTGGTTGTGCGGATTGCGTCTCGCATTAAATGTGAACAAAAGCGCGGTCCTCGTATTCAATATAAAAGATTCTGCAAGTCTGTCTGTAGTGTATCAGCAGCAATACCACAGGTTAAATCATTAAAGTATTTAGGGGTCACTTATGATGATAATCTTTCATGGCAGCCCCACATTAATCATATTGCTATGAAAGGGGCTCGGGCCGTGGGCATGTTGCGCCGAATTAGTCGTCCCCGGTCTGTAATGCGAAGAGATGCGCTTTTAATGGTTTATGTTATGTATGTGCGTCCAATTTTAGAGTTCGGTTCAGTCTTGTTTTCTGGTTCAGCGGCTTATAAAATTCGACCGCTTGTTCTCTTGGGGCGAAGCACTTCGGGTGTGCCTTGGACTTCCAAAATTTGTTGGCAACAATGTGCTCTATCTTGAAGCCCGGATTCCTCCCTTCATATATAGATTAAAAATTCTAACGGTTCAGACTTACCTAAGGATATATGAATCAGAGTTTCACCGATCTATGTCAATTTTTTTTTTTGCTGTCAACCGACCTTCTTTTTCGGTGTCTATTGGCCTAAATTTCACACCCCGCAGGTTGTTATGATCAAAAATTTGCTGGACCCTTTAAATGTTTCCCTTCCTAGTATTCTACCCATACAAACCTTTGGTTCATCTTATGAAATTGTCTTTGCCGACATATTCCCGAATAATGGTAAAGACATATCATCCGTTATTCTAAACGGATTATTAGAAGATCATTTAAGAAGCCTTTCTTCTAGTTTAGTAGTAGCTAGTGACGCATCTCAAAGTAATGAAAAGGCGGGTGTGGGTATACATTGTCCGCATTCAGACTGGTCTTTTTTTGTCCGGCTTCCGGACCTCACCTCAATTTTTGAAGCGGAGTTTCTGGCGGTGGTACTTGCTTTACGGAAATTAGACTCTTTTTCTAAAGTGGCTGTAATTTCCGACTCTCTATCCTTGTGTTCATCCGTCTCTTCGTCGGTGGATTCTGCAATAGTAAAAACCTTTGTCTCCCTGATCCCTAGACATTTGAAAATTGTACATATGGCATGGGTACGAGGCCACAGCAATGTGACTTTAAATGAATATGTTGACAGTATGGCAAAAGAGTCCCTCAACGGCTCCGTATTATCTATCCTTCCGGCGACAGCGTACATCACCGCAGCGAGGTTTCGGAGAAACGTTCTATTAAATATGAAAAATGGACATCTTTTAAGATCTGATGACTACTTGCATCTAAATTGTTCTTGGAATAGAAAATTATGTCATTCGCGGCAACTTGAGATTTCTCTAACAACGCTGCGATGCCGTATCCCACGTTTAAATTTCTATCTTTACAGGTCTGGTTTGGAACTGTCTCCCGTCTGCGCATTTTGCGGTGAACAAGAAACATTAGATCACTTTTTATTGCTCTGCAGCCGCTTCACTACGTTGAGAAGACAGTTGATGGAAAGGCCATTGCAACAGCTTGGCCTTAGTTTAAGCAGCCCGACATTGTTATCATTTGGCGCCACCATCCTTGGGCACAGTCACAGGTCTGTTTGTACCGGCATGCAAAATTTTTTACTGCAATCAAATCGTTTGCCTTGCTAAACATTTAAACATCACTTGTTCTACAATTGCAGTGTCAATCTCCCGTGAGTGTTACCACTTTTAATTTTATATGTCACTTATTTCCCGTTTTGTTTCCTTTCCTCTACCCTTGAAATCAATTTTTTTCATGCAAGTGTACTTCAAAAATTTTCTTTGCTACCCAATTCTTGGCCGATCCCCCTCTTTGGATATGTGCCATAAGTTATTTAGACAACAACAGTAACAACAAGAACAACACTTGCGGTGTTCTGCTCTGCTGTGCTGTGAACACTTGCTCATCACCTGCTGTGGTTTCCTGTGCTAGCCTTCTGCCCCGTAACATCTTGGTGGATGTGAATCAAGGTCCCCGTACGCCCCGATTAGCCCGTTTACGCTGCAAGAAGCTGGATTTTCGCAGCGGCCGCCACCTACCTGGGATCCCAAAGACGGCACAAACAGCCACGATGACCTCTGAAGCAGCCCCTACTACCACGGGAACATCGCCTCAGCCAGTTGTACTCACAAAAATTCGCCACCCTCCCATCTTTAATGGCGACGACCACCCAGACGTTGACGACTGGCTAGATGAGTATGAGCGCTGCAGCCGCAACAACCACTGGGACGCAACCATCATGCTAGCTAATATCATCTTCTATTTGGCGAGAACAGCTCGAACATGGTTCTAAAACCACGAACAAGAGCTTGTTACCTGGGACATCTGCAAGCATAAGCTTCAGGACTTGTTCGGGAAGCCTATTGGGCTGGCTCTTGCTGCCAAAACGGAACTTTCTTCTCGAGTTCAATCCCGCACAGAGTCCTACCTCGCCTATATTCAGGACGTTCTTGCGTTGTGTCCCAAGGTCAGCAGCTCTATGCCGGAAAGTGACAAGTTAGGGCATATCCTCAAGGGTATCGCGGATGATGAATTCAACATCCTATTCTGCATGGATTGCTCTACTGTCGACTCGGCGATTCAAGTCTGCCGAAAATTTGAGCAAGCAAAACAAAGACGTCTCGTACATCGCTTTGACCGTCTTCCAAACACGGCGGCTACATCATCCTGCAATGACCTGGGCCCTTTGCACCAGACCTCCCATCCCACGACCATGACTCGGATCGTCCGGAGAGAACTTGAGGTCCTAACTCCTGCACCACGCCCGTCTCCCCTCCCAGACACCGTGGCCATCATACAAGCCGTTGTCCGCCAGGAACATGCAAACGTCGGCCTCTCCTCCAGCCCCGTGTCGCCCCAGCCACCATCGCACCCTGTTCCTTTAGTGGCTGCTGCAACCACCAGCCCAGCCTCCCCACGTCGCTACGTTGGTCATAATCCTGCAGAGTGGCGCAGCTCAGACGACAGGCCAATCTATTTTATTTGCTGTCGCGCTGGCCACACTTCGCGTTAGTGCCGTAGCCGTGCCTTCCCCACCTCTCCCTCCTATTACAACGCTGACCGTCGGTATTATTATGGACCTCGACGCTTTGCTACCCAACCAGCCGAGCTCCGCCCCGCCTATGATGGACCTGGACACTTTCCTCCTCAACCGGATGAGCCTCACACTGAAACCGACCCAACTTCTCGTCGCTCCAGTCGATCTCCATCTCCCCGCGATTGTCGATCCCGTTCACCGGTACCTCGTTGCCGCTCCTCCCCATCATACACCGACATCTACCCGGGAAACTAGCGAATGCAGCGCCCGGGAGTGACGCTGCATTACCGACCCGGACGCTTATTAGCAAACCATATCCCGTAGGAGAACTCGAGCAGACGACGCTCTGTGAGTGAGTGAAAAGCTTTATTAAGTATATTTAAGGGAGGGGGATGGTAGGTGGGGTCCCTAGTCCGGGACTCCAGCGGCTGCCGCTGCTACCCGCGCACGTGTCACGATGGCCCGTTGGGCCTCTAGTCCAGAGCTGGATAGGGCAGCCTCCCACCCCTCAATTGTTGGCACTGCATTCGGATCATCTGGAGGATTGTGTGGGCAGGTCCACACCATGTGGTGCAGGCCTGCCTTTTCCCCGCAATATTTGCATTTGGGGTCGCAGAACCCGGGGTGTATTGTGTTTAAACGGGCTGGTGTGTTATATGTACCTGTCTGTAGGCGTCGCCATCTAACTTCCTCCGCTTTGGAGAGCCCCTTGGCTGGGGGTAGATATTTTCTGCGAGAGAGTCTGCAGTGCTGTAACCTCTCCGCATACGTCGCCAGAGGGCCGGGATAGGGCGGTGTGGAGGATGGAGGGGTCGAGTCCCGGGGGAGGAGAGCTCGGGCAGCGGTATGGGCGCACTCGTTCCCTTACGCTCTGGCGCGTGATTCCTTTGAGCAGCGCCACCTGGCGACCAATAGTGGATATATTGTCTGAACGAATAAGAACGCATTTAAAGGCCACCATTCCCGTCGTTATGGTGGCGCAATGGATTAACACCACCCATCTCTGCACTGATGCCACTTAAACATATATCTGTTCGACTCCTGTGTTGAATTTATTTTCTGAAGATTTTGCTTTGTAATTGCCTTCACCGTAATTATATCCTGCCTTCAGTGAGTATATGTGACCTTTAGGTTGCGTTCACATACACCTTTAAGTAGCAATCGGTGTGACAACAATTACACTAAGATATTACCCTCCTCATAATCATTTCCTGTCTCAGTGAATGTATGTTACCTTTAGGTTGCGTTCATAGACACCTTTCAGCAACAATCACCGTTTACAGTGAGTGTATGTTACCTTTAGGTTGCTTTCAGATAGACCTTTCAGAAATAATCGCCGTTTAACTCGCTGAAAGCGTCGTCTCCTCCAGTGCGCCTACGGGATATGGTTTGGCAATACGCGACCGGGACGGCCAACTCGGTACTGACAACCGCACCTAGACGTAACATCACTGATATTCTAGTGGATGGAGTCCCAATTTCTGCACTTATTGACACTGGCGCGCACACTTCTGCCCTCAGTTCAACGCTCCGCCGACGCCTCAACAAAGTCCTCACACCTGCTACCTCATCTACTATCCGTGTTGCGGATGGCAACACAGCTATTGTTATTGGTATGTTTACTGCACTAATTAGCTTTGCCGGCTGCAACATCTCTGTGTTATTTACAGTCCTCACCAGTTGCCCTCAAGATGTTATATTAGGCCTCGACATTTTAACTGCACACTCTGCTCTTAATGACTGTTCTTCTTGACTGCTTCATCCAGACCTGCCGCTCTGTCCTGACGAACAACCTCATGAAACTTCCCCGTCTTCGCTCTACTGCATTTACTCGTCTGCCACCTGAACCGCGGTGCATGTGCTCATGCCACCTTTTCCCTCCCTTCCAGATGGCGACTATGGGTTTCCCCCTTAACCGACGTTACTGTGCAGCGTAGCATAGCTCTACCTCATAATATCGTGCACGTAGCCAATAATCACACTTATATTCCCGTCCTGAACTTCAGCTGTTCTGTACAAGTTCTTCCTGAGGGCATTTCTCTCGCCGAACTGACCCCACTGTTTGACTTTTATGTGTCTGCCCTTTTACCTGACACTACTGCTGGAGCATCGACACGAACTGCAGAGTCCCCGCATACGGAGGCCCGCATATCAGGAATGGCAGCTCCTGATGTGTGTCCTGATCGTCCTCAAGCATTTACACGCCTTCTGACTTCGGACAGTGACATTTTTTTTGGTAACCGACCCTTGGGACAAACGTCCCTCGTTACTCATCGCATCGATACAGGAGACGCCAAACCAATTCACAGAAGACCTTACCGAGTAGCCATTTCTGAACGTAGCGTCATAGAAGAGGTAGACAAGATGTTGGTAAGAAATATTATAGAGCCTTCGAGCAGCCCCTGGGCGTCCCTTGTCGTGCTTGTTAAAAAGAAGGACAATACCTGGAGGTTCTGCGTTGATTACCGACATCTCAACAAAGCTACAAAGAAGGACGTTTACCCACTTTCCAGGATAGATGATGCCCTCGACTGCTTGCATGGTGCTAGTTATTGCTCTTCGATTCATCTTCCTTCCGGTTATTGGCAGATCGCGGTCGACGAACGGGACCGAGAGAAGACCGCCTTCGTCATACCAGATGGCCTGTACCAATTCTAGGTGATGCCTTTTGGCCTGTGTAATGCGCCTGCTACATTCGAGAATATGATGGACTTTCCTTTACGTGGTTTCAAATGAACGACGTGCTTATGTTATCTCGATGACGTCATTGTCTTTGCTTCGATCTTCGAGAGCCATCTTCATCGTCTTGATGTCATTCTTGGAGTCTTCCGAAGAGCTGGCCTTCAGCTGAATTAAAAAAAGTGTAGCTTCGGCCAACGTGAACTCAAAGTGCTCGGAAACCTGGTCGATGCCCGCGGCGTTCAACCCGACCCCGACAAAATTCGTGCTGTAAGTGCATTTCCTACACCCCACTGTACCAGTGACGTTCGCAGTTTTCTTGGCCTTTGCTCGTATTTTCGGCGGTTTGTCCCCAACTTTGCGGACACGGCTCGTCCACTCACACTTCTTTTGAAGAAAGACGTTCCATTCTGCTGGGGCCAAGAACAATCTCAAGCATTTTCTGCGCTCGCCGCAGCCCTCACCAACCCGCCCGTCCTGGCACACTTCAACCCCTCAGCACGAACGGAGGCACGCACCGACGCCAGTGGCCACGGTATTGGCGCCATTCTCGCCCAACAGCAGACGGGCCGCACTCGCGTCATTGCTTATGCCAGTCGCCTCCTTTCAGCGACTGAGCGGAATTATTCGATCATAGAACGTGAGTGTTTAGCCCTCATGTGGGCCATTATAAAATTTCGCCCTTACTTGTTTGGCCGCCCGTTCTCCGTCATCACCGACCACCACGCCTTACGTTGGCTTTCTACGCTGGAGGACCCTACTGGTCGTTTTGGGCGTTGGGCACTGCGTCTTCAGGAATACACTTTTTCTGTCGTTCACACGTCCGGCCGGCTACACATTGATGCCGATTGCCCGTCCCGTAACCCGGTAGATCCGACGCCTGAAAACGAGTGTGACGATGACACCTGTGTGCTGTCCATTTCTGACCTTTTAAACATTCGTCATGAGCAGCGCTTAGATCCCAAGCTTTGCGGCATTATAAACCGCCTCAGCACTGATCACCCTGACGCCACTCTTGCTTTGTTTGTGCTCCACAACGGCACTTTATATCGGCGGAATATGCGACCAGATGGCACTGAGCTTCTGTTCGTAGTGCTTGAACACCTGCGTGCCACCGTTCTTCAGCAGCTGCAATGACGCGCCCACTGAGGGTCATCTTGGCGTATCTCGTACTTACGACAGCGTCCGCTGGCCTTTCTTTTGGCCAGGCCTCTACCGCTCTGTTCGTCGTTACGTGGCTTCTTGTGAAGGGTGCCAGCGGCGGAAGAAGCCCTCGGTTGTGCCTGCTGGATCCCTACAGCCTATTGACATCCCAATAGACCCATTTTACCGAGTTGGCCTTGATCTCCTCGGGCATTTTCCTCTGTCTGCTTCGGGGAATAAATTGATTGCTGTGGCTACGGACTATACTACGCGCTATGCCGTTACACGAGCGATACCCACCAGCTGTGCAACTGACGTGACTGCGTTTCTCCTCCACGACGTTATCTTGCTCCACGGTGCCCCACGCCAGCTACGTGGCCGTTGCTTTCTTGCTCGAGTAGTAGAAAAAATTCTCCGATACTGCACCATTAAGCACTACTTCACCACCGCTTACCATCCACAAACGAACGGCCTCACCGAACGCCTCAATCGCACACTCACGGATATGCTGTCAATGTATGTATCGGCTGATCACCGTGACTGGGATATTACTTTACCGTTTGTCACGTTTGCATATAATTCCTCCCGTCACGATACAATGGGCTACTCGCCCTTCTATCTTCTATTCGGCCGTGACCCCTCACTTCCGTTTGACAGCGTACTGCCTCACACCGCTGATGCAAGCTCCTATGTCCGTGACGCCATATGCCGAGCTGACGCCGCCCGTATTGTTGCTCGCCGCCGACTGGCTTCTTCCCAGAACTCCCAAAAACAGCGCCATAATTCTCGACATCGCGACGTTCACACTCTCCTGACTCTCTCGTCTTGCTTTGGACTCCCGCTCGTAGAATTGAGAAGCTCTTGCCGCGGTACACAGGCCCCGACCGTGTTTTACGGCCAATCACTTCTGTGACATACGAAGTCAGCCCTGTACACCCATGCCGACAGTTCGATATGCCACGTTGCGAAATCGTTTATGTCGCTCGCATGAAGGCCTACCACTGCAATTGTAGTTCCCCGACGTAATACGCACCGGGACGGTGCTTTTCGTGGCGGGGTAATGTTACGTATATGCCACCGAAGAGGACGACGATAGAAAATAGAGTGAGAGACGACGAAGCTGAAGAAACCGTTGGGGCTTGCCTGAACACTTGCTGTGTTCTGCTCTGCTGTGCTGTGGACACTTGCTCATCACCTGCTGTGGTTTGCTGTGCTAGCCGTATAATATAATCGGAAGTTTAAATATGATAATCATCCTTCCGGTGAAGAAAGGGGTAACATGTTTTAATTGAAGGAAGTTGCAGGATTTGTTATGAGCAAGAGTGAAGAGAAATGGTCACCGTGCGTAGCTACGGCGCACTCCTGTTTGTGGCAACGGACTGTTTATCCTAACACACAAGGCTTCCAGAGGCTATGACACACACCCATCTGTAACGGGCGAGGATGGTGAAAAGCTTATAAAGCCGCATTTAATAGATAGTATAACTCTCCTCAATTCACTTGAAAAGATGGACTGTGGAAAATTAATTTTCTTTAAAAGGCTAAGAGTTCTCGTCAATGAAAGTAATGAACCGAGTGCAGGGAAGAGGTTCAGATGGAGTGAAAGGCACTGCTTGTACACTTATGGGAAACAAGCCCTTTCGTTCCTTCTCACATCGGATGCACTCGATGAGTGCACGCACAACAGAGTCGTGTTGCCCACACTTATCGCATAGAGGGGGAGGGTTGGGCATGAGTAGATATGAGTGGGTTCGGTGATTTTGGCCTACCCTCAATCCTGCTAGCGCCACTTCAACGAAGCAACTTTTAGCTGTTCTTTCCATTCGCTTAGTGTGGCTTCATAGCATGCAGTCTATTAATTCCTTTATTTATCACATTCAATCTTCCTCATTTGTTTATTTATATATATTTACCCTCAGGGTCATACAGGCAATTCAGAGGGGAGTGGGCAAAACGAAATACAGAGAAAACATGTACAAAGCGGGTACATAAATAATAGATCATATATATATATATATATATATATATATATATATATATACAATATTAGTTATGAAATTGGCAGTAACACAAAACTGGTGGTGCTTATACAATGCAGGCTAAAGCTTTACCAAAGTTATTTGTAGCAGTTCTAGATATAATTTGATTTGAAAAATCTGTCTATTTTTTCGAAGCACGAGGAACAAACGAGCGTAAGAAAAATCTGTTTTCATATGGGGATGGCTACTTTTCAGGGATGATCAATGCAACGCGATATGTAATAGAGTCTTGTCAAAAACATTGCTGTGTAAGACGGAATGATAACATAATTTGTGGAATAGGGTTAGCCGGCAAATCTTTCGTCGTGAAGCCAATGATGGAAGACTCAAATTAGTTTTCATTTCTGTGATGCTTGCTCCTCGGTTATAGTTATAAAGAATGAAACGAGCAGAGTTATTTTGAACGCGTTCACGTGCAGTAATTAAGTATTCATGGCTAGGATCCCAGACTGCTGATGAGTATTCAAAATTTGGAAGCATTAAAGTTTTATAAAGGACTGCTTTCAAAGTATACGGTGCACGGGAAAAATTACATCGCAGGTACCCTAGCGTTTTGTTAGCCTTGTTGATGACGTAGTCTATACGAAGCATGAAATGTGAATACCTAGGCATTTATAAGAATTGACGCTATCAAGTTCATTGTCATTCAGAGTGTATACAGGGGACGAATTAGCAGTAACGCAGTCTGCGCATGATGAAACCGGGTTGACATGGTAAGGAATATGGGTAATATCTATAGGTTCCGCAAGTATTGATGGCCTTGTCGGCTTCTTCCTCTCTACGTTTTCCACGGTGGCTAGGGACCCAACAGAACGTTATCGGCAGACCTCTCTTTTATGTCTCCATTATACGTTTGAACCGCGCGTTCAAAATGGCATTCATATTTCTCCATGCAACCGAGAGTGCTGAGACAATACTAAGCGACTAAGCTCATAATACAGATTTTGTTGTTTTGTTTTCTAATATCTTGGGTATATCCATGAGGATCGCGAGCGTTTTATGTGTGAAGAAAGTCGCATCATTGTTGATTACTTTGGTACCAGGAACATCATTCTAACGATCTCACAAGCAACAAAATATGCGCTTTTCGATCCTTTAGAACTCTTCACATGTAGTTTTCTTGAAACGGCAAAAATATTGAATAGCCTCCACAGGGCTATTTCATTTGGTAATAGCCAGAATGGTTTAAAGCATTCGATTAGTTCAGTTGACAATGAGTCTGCTGATTAATTCAAGAACTTTGTTGGCGAGTTATCGAAACCCACTTTAATTTTATCCGCTACCTATTGTTAAGTCAACTGAAGAATATGTGTTCTGGGCGGAACCAATAGTGAGCGGATTCGTGTTTTTGGACAAATGTCAGCCAGGTGATCAAATAAGCACTTATATTTCTTGGCCTAACACATTATAATAGGAGTCGCTCCGAACAATGCTGGGGACGTAAAAATTGCCTGGTAGAAGAATGGTCCCGGGAGTTCGTCTATTAAAATTCCAAAGTGGGGAATCCTCTAATGGCTCTAATGGTCTACTGTCGCTGCTGGGCGGCAACGCAAAGAAGTTAAAAAAAAAGGCTCCACAAAAAACAATTACTGCCTGATACAGCTGCATTGCAAAACTCAGGTTCGGCTCAGGAATTGCTGAAGATACAAGCATTCCTTACCCCCCCCCCCCCCCCAATAAGGAACAAAGGATTGAAAAAGCACTAGTGTCGCCGTAACCACGGCACCCAAACAGTTGCTCGAAAACAGCAAGACATCTCACGCTCCCCAATAGTCCCCGTACCAAGCTGCATTCCTGATATGCAGGTAACCCACAATGTTACTGATAAGACACTTGCTCATGTAACGATTAACCTTTCCGATTTTAGTTGCACATACCACTATTAGCGCTGACAGAATAGTGAGAAATTTTTACTGAGAGCACCACAGACATGAAAGAATCGAAGTCAAAGAGAAACACTTCGGCATTCGAGCTCTCCGTTAGGATATGAGGCGACAGAGGTGGCGGTACCTATCTAAGACAACAATTGCAAGCTTTCGTTCATCTACGTTCACTTGGATACTCGTTTAGTCCCTCATTCGTTTATTTATGTTTGTATTACTGCAAACATCTCATTAGCATATAGTGGTACCATTCAACACAAGATGGCGTAGATGAGAAAAGGAATACCACAAATGCAGTACAGGAGCCAACATTCAACTGAGGTCTATTCGTCCGAACCTTGAAGTTTTATGAAGTACCCAAGCCGTACCATAAACGCCAAATAGGTCAAGGTGAACATGACGCAGCATACCTTGTCCCATATGTTGCTTCGAAACACAGGCTAACTCTTAATTATCGACCGCATAAACATTTGTAGGTGCTTTGCAAAAACGGAAAGTTTATTTGGTAAGCTTCTCGTCCATGTTCTGCTATCGGCCGTGTTCCCGACTTGTGCCCCCCTCCCCTACGTTAAAAGTTGTTTGAAAATAAATACGTCTTGGTAAGGAGATTTCATACTTTCACAATCTGTTTATCGGTGCTCATGGTTACTCTGCACCGAACAGCGACATCATGGGGGCAATATTAATAAAACAAATTGGTTTGTAATCTATTCGCTGCATGTATTCGTATGGGCGCTAAGCCTTCTTTATCACCCCAAGTCGGCCCCACCTGGCGACAGGAGTGCAACCGCGCCTTGCTTACGTCACATATCGGTGTCGGTCTATGGTACCCCTACGAAAAAAAGGCCGCATCTCGTATCCATTTCCCCTTACCTCTCTTCTAAGCAGGTCATCAGCAGCTAACTCCCTCCATTCGACGTCACCGTCCTGATTCTCGTAGTTATCCACTGGACAAACATGTATACCTTCCTGCCCGCACTGGTCGTAGCAAGACTCGCACAACACGTGCATACAGGACAGCAACGCTGTCTTCGGGCGCACCAGTCCGCAGGCACCGCAAACCCACTTTGGTGGAAGTGGTTTGACGAAGCGAAGCGGTCTCCAGTCGAGTTCCGCAGAGAATCCGACAAGAGTGTATTGCATGCTGCCAGGAGCCATCGTTCGCAGACACTTGCAGCTGAAGAAGCGGCAGCGTTCTACCTGCACAAGAATTGGCCTGGGCACAAACGCTCACTTATTTTTATCTATGCGGTCTGGTTGCCATGGCGGCAATCGGGAGCTCATTTCCTTACAGAAAATCACGCGAGGGCATCAAGGCCAATTCAACAGGTCGCGCCACTTGCACGACAACGCGTGGAGACCATTATTGCTGGCGGCAGAAACTTTATGATGATGATGATGAACGATGCAAAGGGCCCCTGCGAACTGTGTGCAAAGTAATAAAGCACAAAAAATAAGATTACTCCTAAGAACTATAAAGTGAACATAATAATGACGCGCAAAAAGGAATGCAGGTTTTGGTTTCTGGGCAAGAAAAAACGTGTTATATTTAAAAAATTATTTTACCTTGTTTTTGCGGACGTCTCAGCCATTTAATATCCGCGACGTAGTTGTCCAAAGCTTAAATATGGTTCAGACCGATGCTTTTTCGTCCGCGGTTTGGGTGCTTAATTGGACCCTGTACAACGTTCAGTGTTGCGTGTTGCGTGCAAAGTGGGTTATCTGTATCAGTCAGTATTTCGTTCTTCACAGAAAGGCGAAGACTGTGCCTGCTCGATGAGAAACTTACTGCCGCTTCATTTGCGCATTTACAGACGATGGGAAAATGCGCCACATCTCCGCGCCTTGGCCAGCTCGGATTCCTAGGCACGTCGCAAATGTGGCGGCATGTTTTACGGATACACGTCTGCACGAGCGGCGTCTCGCTGCATCTATTTTAATTGAACGGTGAAAGTGAGATTTTATCGCCCTCAAGACGCGTGTCGCATTGCACAAAGCCTTCCGTTCTGCTCCCTTTGCTGCGTGTTATGCTTGCTACGTCGCATTACTGCACCAACGTTCGCTGAATGTGCTTTAGGAGGTACCAGCGGATGCTACTATTATCAGTGGGATCTTTCTCATGAATATTTGAAGTGCTTTAGTTGTAAATGTGCAGCCTCATAGTGACTCCCTCATAGCGACATATGAAACGCGAGTAAAAGAATGGAATCCTGAACAGGGCGAGATTTTAGTTGAATAGAGCGAAGCTTATCGCTGTTATTTTCACTTCTCAGATGCATTAACATCTAAATAATAGCGATCCCCACTTGAATGTCTTATCTAAGCTCTTAGAGCCGAGTGCTTTAACGCTAGCGTTGCAGTTGCTCCGTTCGTTTTTCTTTGCTCTTTGGCACTGATATGCACTTTGCTTGTTCGCAATATCTCTTGCCCTTTTATAATGTCCCCGCGTCTCGTTTGGAGCCCTACACTTAGGTCATATTGTTACCACTAGGATTTCATGAAGACCATGACAGACGAATGAACGCTAGTTGCTTTCCGACAACTCAAGATTTGCATTGTCGTGAGGCGTCAATGTGAATTAATGTGAATCGTGAATTAATAAAGTCCTGCTTTCGGCGCAGCACAGCTTCACTGATTTATGCCCTTAGTGAAATTCCTCAAGCCATGTGATCCTTATCCATGCGCTTGCCGAATTCACTTGAAGCGCCTTTATGTTCAGTAACGTGCCCGAAGAAGTAAGCCCAAGTAGGTGTTTACATTACGCGTGACGAAAGGCCAGGCTAACGACGATGTAGCAAGAACTGATAAGGTGGTTGAAGGTGCCGTAATATTTTAGTTAATGTAAAACAGTAGAACTCCATGTCAAGCAAAGTCAGCGGAAGAGTTACAGTGTCCATTTTTGTCTTATCCGAGCATCCTTCTACCTCCGGCGTCATTGGCTTTGTTTTCCGTCGAAAAGAAAAAAAAATCAAATTCCGCTTCAATGGAACGTCACTATGACGTCACGAGCTTTTGTGATGTCACAACGTCACGTGTTTGCTTTGCCGCATAGTTCGCAGGGGACGCCAAGAAACTAAAGCCTCGCTCAGAGTCGACACACAGGCTTCTATGGGAGTTACCCTACCATTTACTCTTTCTACCTTGAGGCCGTTGCTTACGGCAAGAGTGAAAGCGAATTATCAGTTCAGCTGCTCTGCTGTCTCGTTTTATCTTTTGCTTCAGAATTCCTTTCGGAAGTTTCGAAAGTGGCTTTCTAGCACACAAAAATATCTGTTGACTGTAAGATGGCGGCTGCCTTCATCTGCTATTTGCAGGAGACGCAGGCCTTCTGCTGTGACGGAGTAGTTGTAGTTGAAGTCAGGCCCCCACGTGGCTCAGGTTAAGGGATTGCTCAGCGTTCAAACTAATGATTCTGTGTCTTTAAAGGAACGCCTATTTTTCGTGTTTTGAGCAGCCCGCATCTGGTGGACATACATGTAGAGGCTTAGAGTGCCCACGAAGTTTTGTTGCGTAAAGCTACACTATGCAGGTCAGAGCCGAGTGTCACGTGATTGTGCGCCACACGTTATGCGCATGCACGAGAGCCGCATGATGTCACGAGAGGTGGAGGTGTGTCGCCTCCTCGTCACAGCGGGTGGGCGCTCCTCGCTGTCGCGGCAGCCGGCCTGCGCGCCTCTGCGATGCGTGACCTTTAGCACTAGCCATGTTAACGCCAGTTGCGCCGCGCACTACTGCGCATGGTTTGGGCTACGTATATCCAAGCACAGCAGAGCTAAGCCACTGGCATTTTTTTTACTAACTGCGGTGTATTATGCTTTCCTTATTCGTTTAGACTGCGGGCATGGTGGTCACAGGAGCGTGTTGTGTAGTATGTGTAGGTTATCAATTGGCGAATCATGCTAGCTTGAGCACGGCTATCTCTATTACACTGGCGAGGCTGACAAGCTCCTGCAATCGAGTGCCAAACTAAGCGGTGGGCCCGACCTAGTGACTTATCCTCGGATAAATTGTGAAGGCTTGATTCATTAAGCTTTCTTTTTTCATCGTCTGACGAACGACACGGTATTTTAAAAAGAACCTACGCCAAATTTTTATTGGCTGCTTATTTATTATGCTGCCCCAATAATAAAAAAAGCTGTAACAGTGTAAGCACTGTGTGCTCCCGCGCTGCAGCAGATGACACGAAGCAACGCCTGCAGGTCCCTGTGCTCCCGCGCTACTTTGATTCCATGCGCGGCCACGCCTGATCGACACCACCGAGATTTTAACAAGGCCTGCGCACACCAGCAGCCTACGTCACGACAGGCGGATGGCGATAAAGTACCAGCAAATGAAGGTGCTAGCGCGAATCTGTGTCGAGTCACATGATGTCATCTCGCCCTTTTACCCAAGCCTGTACGCGCAGATTCAGTGGCTGATCCTTTATCGCTCATCCGCTTGTCATGACGTTCGCTGATGGGAGAGAAGGTGATGCAAAGGCCTTGTTAAAATCTCGGTGGTGTCGGCCTGATACGCTGACGCTCCGTGCAGCGTGGCCAGACTGGACCGCATTCGTACTAGTGTATAAACGTGTATACATATACACCTCTTATCTGGCAACTCTAGAATTTTGCGCAAAATTTACGGATTTGGACCAGTCTTACTCTTCAAAATAGACTCAAGCAGATTTTACAAGAAAATCGTAATGGCTACTTGCGAAAAAAAAATTAATTTATTATAGAAATTATCCGTGGTACTTGGAGCCATCGTCAGAGAGCAAAAAAGTAAGAAATGAATAAGGCTGAGGGGAAGGGTGAGCGCCATCACCACCAGCTAAAGTACATATTTAAAGTATGACGCGACTGCTTTCGTAAGTCTGTTGTTGCTCCAGTGCGGATGCTCGTTTAGGTATAGAGTTTATTCACGGGACGTCATTGCAGATTAACTGGCAACCATGGCACGCACAACGCAACATCAAGGAGGAGAAATGAAAGAGAGAGAGAGAGGGCCTACGGCGAATCATGACACGGCGTATGTGAAATCCGAGTTGTGGTTGGACGGCTTTGCAGTTTCGAACCGCCCAACGTTATGGCGTCTCCACAATACAGGGTTGCCACAACTGCCGCCTGCCAAACATGATAGTGAATAGGGTCTATACGTTCAACCACTAATATCTTACTTTATTCCTCTATTACACCGCACATATTCTTTAGCATACAGTCATAGGCTAAAATGTAATGTGCATGGCCACCCGACACAGATATCAAGCCTCGCTTCACGAAGCTGCGCCAACGAGCCTGAGTGCCTGGGGACAGCGTGTCTGACTGGCAATGCAAGGCTCCTGGAGTGGAGGGCTCCATTACTCTCACCCTGCCATCCAAACTAAGAATACCGAGTTGGCAGCTTCTACAAAATCGGCAATGTCACGTGGTCGCGTGACGTCGAGCAACCCTACCACCAATCAGTGCACGGCTGTGTCCGGACTTGCCGGAGCCATGACATTTTGCTCAATGCAAAGATGTTAACATTAGATTTTTATTGCGTTAGCAATACAGCGCCAGGTTTGAGCCCGTCGCTTGAAGTCATAACAAAAGGAAGGGCTTGAAGTCATAAAAACAATGATAGCCACATTCGCAGTCATGTCGCAGTGTCTGTAATACCCTATGCATTTGCCGAGTCGCGGTTACTCGTTGGTGAGGGCGCTCGAATGCTGATTCCGATGATTCGGGATCGAATCTCGGCCGCGGCGGTCGCTTTGCAATACAGGCGAATGTAAGATGCCCGTTTGCTGCGTGATGTCAGTGCGTATTAAAGAACCTTACGTGGTCGAAATTCTAGAGCATTTAAGTACGGCCTTCTTCATATGAAGAATGTATTTAGGGCGATAAAAAGTACAAAACTATAAACCTGTCTTATGTTTTTTGTTCTCAGGTTTGGCCTTTATTGCAGGCCTTGTTTTCTTTCTTTGTGTAACAAGCTACGGCTTCCAAAGTAATTCGACACCTGTTTTATAGTCGCAGCTTCTTCGCAGTGTATTGTCCTACTTGAAGCCTCCACAGTACTCATTGAAATGTTTTTGAAATTCTAAAAGTAAAAAATGTACTCTTTGTGCCATCGTACGGTCCCGTGGTTCGAGTGCCCACTTCGTATACCCGCAAAACAAAAAACTTCGATCAGCGAATCAGGCAACACAGAAGTCACGTCCGGTTAATGAACTGAGAAATCAACCCTTTCGCCGAGTACTGGGAATGCACCGATCACAAAATCCGCTTTGAGGAGGTGAGCGTTCTGGCCGTGGAGACCAATCCTTTCAAAGGCGACACGTCGATCCGGATCACAGCGGCGGATCAGTGTCTGATGTAATCCCTTGTCTACTTTGAAAGAAAGAAAGGAAGAAAGAAAGGAAGAAAGAAAGAAAGAAAGAAAGAAAGAAGGAAAGAAAGAAAGAAAGAAAGAAAGAAAGAAAGAAAGAAAGAAAGAAAGAAAGAAAGAAAGTAAGAAAGAGAGAAAGAAAGGAAGAACGAACAGTGAATACGAAATCGGCAAGACCACCCTCAGCATACACCAACGACTTTGCAATGTGTTGAGAAACAGGAAGTGAAGGTCGCTGTCTGCTACTGCGGGCTCGAACTTCAGTGCAACCTGAGAAAGGGATCAGGGCAGTCGCGAAGCGTTTTGTTATAATAAATATATTTTTTGTCGATTGCAATGTTTTCTAAAAAAAATAAAAGCATTTCTCATTGGAAACTTCTCATCTGCCGGGCGATGGTATTATTGAGTTTAAAGGTTTCGTATTGGCAGTTTACGCATCTTCACATCAGTGCCAGCTCGACCTTAAGCAAGAACTCCATATTTATTTCATGCTTCTCATTGTGAAAGAGAAGTTGCGACTTATGTTGTTAATCCTTTTTCTTGCTTATGAAAAGAGTGCTCTAAAGTCATGAATAATGACATTTTCAGGAATGTCTTCTAGGAACATTTGGATGCGTCTTCCGATTCAGTGACTTTTCTTTTTTTGCTATCAAGGAAAATCGCAAATAGTTGGAACTGATAAAATGCAAAACTACTGAAAAGAATATCCTAGAGAGGCTAACTATTATTGAATTTATTCTATTTCAACACGATCTGAAGTTTTGCAGGCGAAGTTTTTTTCTTGCACAAAATTTGGAAAAGGTAAAAACTCTGATCATAATTTTGCGTCTGCACATTGATGAATTTATAAGAGAAACGGGAATTGAGCATGTCTACACAATATGCACTCTATACCATAATAAACAATTCGGTTTCTCAATTAGGCTATTGCTTGAAGTGCCTTGAGGTATCGAAAATATGAATAACATCCAAGGCTGTGATTACACAATATGGCCGGCTCCTTTTTATTACCCCAGATTGGACACAATGAAACTGCTACAGTGTAGTTTTAAAAAAAAAACACAATTTGCGGTCTTTTTCTTTCAGATTTCTAAATGAAACCTTTGAGAAAGAAATTAACTAAGAAACTCCAGCGAAACATAGAAAAAGCAAATAGAAGCAAGGAACCACATAAAGGCTGCATATATTATATATACTGGTGAACATGGATTAAAGTATTTATTTATTTGCTAAGACAAATAGTTGACATTTGGAACATCAGCAAGAAGCGTAAAAGGAGACGATGGCGAAGACGACGAACCTTGAGCTCGCTCTGCGGAACAGAGAGAGAGAGAGAGTAAACTTTAATTGTTTAACGAAATACCGTAGTGACCTTCTCAGCAGTAGCGTGTCAGGAAAGATATTTCCTTGGGAAATTGCCTAATCCGCTTCATTGCACTTGGTGAAGCTCTTTGGTTCAAGCGGGCCACGTTGGGTCGTGGTGTCGGTTATGGGGATTGATTTGGGTAAGGTTCAACTTTGTAGCTCCAGGATGAGAAAAGAGGGATTTATTTATTTAAATCCCTCTTTCCCATTCCTTATTTATATATTGAGTGACTTTTTGTACTTTTTTCCCTTGTTTGTACGTTTGTTCGCTTGCTTGTTTATTAGTATAAAATAACCTTCGCTCAAAGCGCGAGCCCTGCCCATACCCGAGGCTTCAAGCCAGGGCCCGGCCCTAAATTATCACTCTACTAAGCACAGTCCGAAGCGCAAAGCTCATAGAGAAGCGCAGCCGAGGACCGGGCCGAGCCCAGCCTGAGCCCATTCCCACATTACCATAGAAGGTGAATTGCTCGCCGTGCTCAACTCTCTTAGTGCGTAAATGAAGATGCTGGCCTTAAATGAAGCTGAAAACGAATTAACGCTGGAACAAATTTGGTTGTTCATGTAAGACAAAAATATGCGATAATTAGAAGCGTTAGCCAGGCCGGCTCTTTGAACAGTGATCTGGTAGCTGCATAACTACAGGAACTCAGAAGTTCCAAAAGCCAAATAATTAGGGTTGCATACACGAGAATAAAGTACTTGAAATGTGGATTTAATAGTAGGTTCGAACGTCTAGCGCTGGCAGTAATTCGGGCACAGCAGGATCGGATTACCAGCCGCAGGGCACAGCTTCAGCGCGAGAGAGATGGGCGCCGGAGACCGGCGATGGTGATGGCGATGTCGCAGCGTTGTTTCTTCTTTGTCTTCTTTACATTTCCCCCGCGTGAAGAAGCCGCCATCCTGGCGACTCATGGAGAAGAGACGACCAGAGGGTTGTAATGCGGCTTGAGGCGGCTAACATGGACAACCTCACGGCCGCGGCGGCGGTGGTCGGAAGAAGGGGTGACTGGCTCGATGATGTAGTTTACAGGGGATGTGCGTTCCAAGACGCGATAAAGTCCGTGGTATTTCGTTTCTAGTTTGCTGGTGGCAGGAACGCATAGCCAAACGAAGCTGTCGGCCAGGAACGTCGGAGCAGGGGTATCGCTATCATCCTATTTTTGCGATAGCCTTGAGTGTTGGAGGTAAACGTGAGAGCTAGCTGACGGCATTCCGCGGCCTTCTGTGCAATATCGGACTAAGCACTGTACTCAGAGGCATCTGGAAGGTATGGCAAAATTGTGTCTAGAGTACAGGATGGTCCACGGCCGTATAAGAGAAAGAAGGGCGAAAAACCAGTTGCTTGGGTGGCAGTGTTGTACGCGAACGTTACGAATGGCAGTACCTGGTCCCAGTTGGAGCTCCCAGATTCAGATGTAACATACATTGCGAGCATGTCCCCAAGCGTACGGTTGAAGCGCTCCGTGAGGCCGTTGTTTGCGGATGGTACGCAGCTGTAGCCCGATGTATCGATTTGCAAGACGACAGGAGCTCTTGGACTACTTCGGAAAGAAAGACACGACCTCTATCACTCAGTAGCTCGCGAGGGGCGCCGTGTCGAAGAATGAAGTGGTGCAGAAAAAAATGGGCTACCTCTCGGGCTGTGGCCGCCGGAAGTGCAGCAGTCTCCGCGTCACGGGTCAGGTGGTCGACGGCGACGATGACCCATCGATTACCGGCGGCACTGCATGGTAGCGGACCATAAAGGTCGATTCCCACGCGATCAAAAGGGCGAGCTGGACACAGTAAAGGCTGGAGAGGGCCAGTGGGGTGGCGAAAAATCTTGGCGTTGTTTACAGGCGGTACAAGAGCGAATGTAACGACGCACGAAATTGTGCATTCCCCGCCACTAGTACCTGTAACGAATTCGATCATAGGTTTTCAGGATGCCGGCATGAGCGCTTTGCGGGCCAGTGTGATGGTGGGCACAAACCTCGGAGCGGAGGTGGTGCGGAATGACAAGAAGCCATTTTCTGCCGTCTGAGTTATAGTTCCTTCTGTAGAGAAGGCCGTCCTGAATGGTAAAATGGGAGGCCTGTCGGCGGAGTGCCCGAGAATGCATAGCCGCGGAAGTAGTGCCAAGGATATCTAGCAGGTTAGAAATCCAAGGGTCTTGTCGTTGCTCGAAATGCATATCCTCAATGGTGAGTGCTGACAAGGATGCTTGAGGAGGGGATGATGAGTTAGGTGAACGCATCGGTGACCGAGAAAGAGCGTCGGCGTCAGAGTGCTTGCGGCCAGAGCGATACACTACACGGATATCGTATTCCTGAAGCCTGAGAGCCCAGCGCCCGAGACGGCCAGACGGATCCTTGAGAGACGCGAGTCAGCAGAGAGCGTGATGATCTGTAACTACCTCGAAGGAGTGGCCATATAAGTAAGGGCGGAACTTCGTTATAGCCCACACGATTGCTAAGCACTCCTTCTCGGTAACGGAGTAGTTGGACTCGGCTTTGGTAAGAGCACGGCTTGCGTAGGCGACAACGTATTCGGAGAAGCCAGGCTTGCGCTGGGCGAGGATGGCGCCGAGGCCGACACCACTGGCATCGGTGTGAAGTTCTGTAGGTGCAGTAGGGTCGTAATGGCGAAGGATTGGCGGTGACGTAAGAACATTGCGCAGCGTCGCGAATGAATCATCGCAGGCTGGTGACCAAGAGGAGAGTTTAGGGGCGCCATTCAAGAGCTGTGTAAGGGGGGATATGATGGTTGCGAAATTGCGAACAAAACGACGAAAGTACGAGCAGAGGCCCACGAAGCTTCGCAGTTGTTTCAAAGTGGTCGGTTTTGGAATGTCAACAACGGCGTGCAGCTTCTCAGGATCAGGCAGAACTCCATCTTCGCACACAACATGTCCGAGTATTGTGAGCTGGCGGGCACCGAAACGGCACTTTTTGAGGTTCAGTTGAAGACCGGCGCGGGTTAGGCAGGTGAAGACCTGGCGCAGTCGAGTCAGGTGGGTCAGGAAGTCGGTTGAAAAGACGACGATATCATCGAGGTAGCATAAACAGATGTTCCATTTTAGGCCACGCAGTACAGTGTCCATTATTCTTTCAAATGTGTCTGGGGCGTTACAGAGTCCAAATGGCATAACATTAAATTCGTGTAGGCCGTCTGGAGTAATAAAGGCTGTCTTAGCGCGATGCTCCTCTGCCATGGGCACCTGCCAATACCCAGAGCGCAAATCAAGTGAGGAAAAGAATTCCGCGCCTTGCAAGCAGTCTAGGGCATCGTCGATTCGTGGGAGGGGATACACATCACGACGGGTAATTTTGTTGAGGCGGCGATAATCAACACAAAATCGTATGGAGCCATCCTTCTTCTTAACTAGGACCACAGGACACGACCATGGACTGTAGGATTCTCTAATTACTCCGCGTTGCAGCATGTCATCGACTCGTTGGGCAATAACACGGCGCTCAGTTGGGGACACCCGATACGGCCGCTGATGGAGAGGTGGGTGAGCGCCAGTGTCGATGAGGTGGGAAACGGTCGTCGTGCGGCCCAAGGAAGCTTGCGGAATGTCGAAGGAGGCGCGGAATTGTTGTAGAAGGTCAAGAAGTTGCTCGCGTTGGTGCGGTTCTAGAGCGCTGTCCACAGAATGGTCAAAAAGGTCCCGCTGTAGCGGATCTGAAGCCACACGAGTTGGAGTCAAGGCGTCAACTTGACAAACAGGGAATGACACATCATCAAAGGCGAACAGAAGGCCCACGGGCTCGATGCGGCCGAGGCACTCCCCTTCGATCAACTAAGCGGGAGATGCAAGAGGATTGGCTACCAGAAGTGCGCAAGCGCCGTTGTTCATGTCAAGGACGGCAAACGGCAGCGGTAAGTGGCGGCGGCGGCAGACAACGTTACAGGGCACAAAGAGGACTGTAGTGGCGGTGGTAAAAGGGGCAGTGAGGGGAACCACAACAGCACTAACGGGTGGGATGGTTGTGTCATGTGCTACGAGGAGTTTTGTCGCAAAACGAGGACACGACTCGTGGAGCAGGGCATCAGACGGTGCATCACTTGGTTCAATGAGGTCTACTTGAGGATTGGCGCAATCAATGATAGCATGATGCTGGGACAGGAAATCCCAGCCGAGAATGACGTCAAGAGAACATGTAGGGAGAATGACGAATTCGATGATGTACAAGGCTGCAGAAATGACGACGCGAACAGTGCAGACAGCTGTCGGCTCTATACTGTGAGCGGATGCGATACGAAGCGATAGTCCCTCGAGAGGCGTAGTCACCTTTCGGAGGGAGCGGCAGAGTTTTTGGCTGATAACTGATACAGCAGCACCGGTGTCGACGGGCGCAAGAGTATGAATACCTTCAACGATGACAGCAGTAACATTTGCGGGATTAAGACGTGGACTTTGAAATTCTGTCGAATACGCCGTTCGTGCCTCACGAACTGCGGCGGTTAGTTTTCCGGCTGAGTTGCGGGTCGTCGGCGCATTGGCGAAATGGAGCGGCGACGTGGTGATGGCAAACGACGAGGCAGGAAGTCCGGAGGGTCAGGGGGTGCTGTTGGAGGACCCGATGGGACGGGGAACTGGGGGGCCAAATAAGGTGGCGCAGGCCGTGCAGCAAAGGCCATATTTATTCGGCGCCGGCAGTAGCGTGTAGTGTGCCCAGGGATGCCGCAGTGGTAGCAAATAGGCCTGTTGTCTGCAGTGCGCCATGGAGGTGGTGTCTGACGCAAGGGGGGAGCAAAAGCTGTTGGTGCCGAACGCATAGGGGGCGAAGCATAGGCATATGCTGGATCAGGAGGTGGACTTGAAGTAACTTCGGCATACGTGCGACGCAATACATGAGGAGGAGCCGGCGCGAATGCTGGAGCGTAGCTCAGTGGCGCAACACTGGACGATGAAATTGTGGGCGTGGGGAACGGCATTCAGGGTGCGACCGGAGCTGATTGAGGAGCAGGATTAGGGACGACTTCAGATACATGTTGCTGGATTGCACGGCGAAGCTCCGGAACAAGGCCAGTTGGTGACGACTCCTAAACATATGGCTGCAGGGACAGTTGTCGCGCGACCTCCTGACGCACAAAAGCCTTGATGTCTTCAGAGAGGCTAGATGACTCCCTCTCCGCGGCTAGTCCAGCAAGTGATGCTTGAGGCTGGCGAATCAAAACACGCTCCTTGCGGAGTTCGTCGTAGCTTTGACAGAGGTCGTAGATTTCCTTGACCGTAGTGGGGCCTTTGGCGACGAGCATGTTGAAAGCGCCGTCATCAATTTCTGTGAGGACATGACGTATTTTAACGGCCTCGGTCATGGTCGGGTCAACGCGGCGACACAAATCAATAATGTCCTCAATGTAACTGTTGAACGTTTCACCGGGCAGTTGTAGTCGCGACCGAAGACGCAGTTCCGCGCGGCGTTTTCGGACGGCGGGTCGGCCAAAGACATCAGAAAATTTTGTTTTGGAATTCGCCCAGGTGGTAAAGTCCGATTCGTGGTTTCGAAACCACAGATTAGCGACGTCGCTCAAGTAAAAGATGACATTATTGAGCTTACGGTTGTAATCCCAGTTATTGTGACGGCTGACCCGCTCGTAAGTGGACAGCCAATCGTAGACGTCGTCATCACTGCTTCCACTGAAGGTAGCGGGGTCCCGTTGACGAAGGGCACCTGTGCAGGTGACTGGCGGAGGTAGGTGCAATGAAGTAGGTTCCGTCATTGGGGTAGTCAACGTTCTGCTGCGAAGTTCCAGGGTGAGATGCGTACAGGGAACCTCAGATTGACCTCCACCAAGTTAAATGTGGATTTAATAGCTGGTTCGAACGTCTGCCGCTGGCAGTAAATCGGGCACAGCAGGATCGAATTACCAGCCACAGGGCACAGCTTCAGTGCGAGAGAGATGGGCGCCGGAGACAAGCGATGATGATGGCGATGCCGCAACGTTGTTTGTTCTTTGTCTTCTTTACACAAGTACCTTTCCTTACATACATACAGAGAAAGAGAAGCATCGCTTACACAATTTTGGCCTTTTTTTTTCTAATAAAAAAAAGCTTATTTCAGTTCACGGGAAACACGTTCGCGGCTTCAGTCTAAAACCGCCGTCGTTTCTAGAATGAGTTTGCACTGGCTTTGATCACAGTCCTTGCGACGCAGTGGCAGACTAGACACCATTCCATTGTTCATTGAGCGTTCATGCTCCCTTAACCTTTCATTCAACGCCCCGTTTGCCCAAAGTACATCTTGCCACAAATGAGAGGAACCTGACAAATAAACCTTTCATTACACTCTACTTACCTATGCCCATGCTTTGTTCCGCATGTTTCGTCTTTCAGGTTTTCCGTGTTTATACGAGGACACAACACGGCTAGTTTACAGGGGGCAGAGAAAACTATTAGCGCTTTAAGCTTTAAAGCTACTTTCTTCAAGTTATGGACTACTCGATGGCTATAGGAAAAAACTACTGGCTTATTTATTTTTGTATCAGGATTAGACTTCATTTTGCTATTCTTTTACGCCTTGAAGTGACTCCAATACTCGCTTCATGATTGACCGAGGGAAACCTGCATTTTGAAGCCTAGCTATCTGCTGCTGGAAACTTCTTTGCATAGTGCGGGAACAGGACTTCACAATGGCTGCTTGTAGGGCTGATCTTGCAATAACTCGCTTCACTGTCTTCGAGTGAGTTCATTCACAGGATAAAAATTGTTTCTGTGCACTACCGGGGAAGAGAAAACGATACCCTGGACAGGCCCATCACGCGAGAAGAGGTCTACGCAGCGATTCAAAACACAACCAGAAACACGGCCGCGGGTGCGGATAAGATCATTAACGCACTCATCCGCAACCTCAGTGATGACCTAGTCGCTGAATTAACCGACTTTCTCAACAAACACTGGGAAGCGGAGACCGTCCCCGAGGAGTGGAAGCATGCGGAAGTAGTCATGATTCCTAAACCGGACAAGAAACTACAAATTGAGAACCTCAGACCGATCTCGCTAACATGGTGCCTTGGGAAACTGTACGAACAAGTAGTGACGCTGAGACTACAACAGTACATGGAGGACAACGAGCTGTATCCCCACAGCATGTTCGGTTTCAGAGCAAAACTATCGACACAGGATGTACTACTTCAAATCAAAGAAGAAGTACTCGGGAACGTCTCCAAGAGCGGAGATAACATAATAATGGCATTGGACATCAAGGGGGCTTTTGACAATGTCAATCACGAGGCTATCCTTACGGGCATGAACGACCTGAATTGCGGGAGGAGTCTACGGCTACGTCAAAGCCTTCCTGTCAAACAGAACGGCAACAATTGGCCTGGGGGACCTCAGATCAGACAAATTCCTTACGCCAAACAAAGGAACACCTCAAGGATCGGACATCTCTCCTACGCTCTTCAACATAGCCATGATTGGCTTGGCAAAACAGTTGAAAGAAATCGACGGCATACACCATGCCATGTATGCCGACGACATCACCATCTGGGCCAACACAGGCTCGCTCGGAGAGAAAGAAGAGAAATTACAAAAGGCAGCCACCTGCGTATAGAACTACGTCAGAGCAAGAGAGCTAGCATGATCCACCGAGAAATCCGAGCTCTTAAGAGTTTGGAGAGGAAGACACAACCGCACAGTCCCCACTAGCGACGACTTAAAGCTAAACGTCTACCTCGAGGGGGAGTCGATACCAGAAAAAAGACTCATCAGAATTTTGGGGATGTGGATACAGTCAAACCAACGCTGTACCCACCCTCTCGCCCTACTCAAGGCATCCACTCTACAAGTGACCCGCATGATCACGCGCATCTCACGCAGACGTCATGGCATGCGAGAGGAGGACACACTCAAGCTGGTTAGAAGCCTGGTAGTCAGCCGAGTGACATACAGCCTCCCTTACTACAACCCCATCAAGAGTGAGGTACAACAGGCGGACGTGACTCTACGCAAAGCCTACAAAACCGCACTCTACCTTCCTCACAGCACTTCAACCGAAAAGCTCCTTGCCCTAGGACTACACAACACTTTCGATGAATTGAGAGAGGCACAACTAGTCTCCCAAATGCGCAGACTACAGCAGACTCCACCTGGCAGGGAGCTGCTTAAGAAACTGGGCCGCGCCGATCAAATTCAAGAAATACCGAGGACACAAACAATCCCGAACGAATATCGCCACACACTAAAAGTAACGACCATACCCAGGAACATGGATCCCAACCTACACAAAGCACGCAGAGAGGCAAGGGCTGAATACCTACAAAAGACATTAGCACCCCGAGAAGCGACGGTATACGTGGACGCAGCCACATACACCAGAACAGCGGGGCCGCACAACAGCAATCTGGTAGCAACGGTGATTGACTCGACGCTACGCGAGATCACCAGCGCATCACTACAAGACTGTACGATAGTCGAGGCTGAGGAAGCGGCCGTCGCTCTAGCGGCAGCGGAGGGCTGTCGATCTAAACCTTCTCTAAAAATCCTTACAGACTCACAAACAGCATGCCGCAACTATCTTCGCGGCAGAATCGGGCACAGAGCGCTCCGCATACTCCGCTCTGGAGGCCACATAGCACAACGACAACCAAACGAAGAACCAATCAAGCATACGATAGTACGGACGCCGGCACACGCGGGAGTAACAGGGAACCAAGAGGCGGACAGGATAGCTCGAGGGTACACTTATTACCGAGCATCCAACGTAGGCGACCTCGAGGGGAACGAACCTGTACCCAAAGATAATTCGGCGATACTAAACGATTACAAGGGCTGCAGAAAGCGGTACCCACCACCACACAACTCCCTTAGCAGAGAGGACTCAGTCGCGTGGAGGCAGATACAAACGGGCTCGTACTCGAACCTACACGTACTCAACAAAATGTATCCCACACAGTACACTGACAAATGGCCGTGGTGCCAAGAACCACCCACGCTGTACCACATAACGTGGGCATGCCAGAGGATAAGCGTGGTACCCGTTATAAGAAACCCGAGTTATAAAAAACCCGAGAAACCCAATGGGAGGGAGTGCTCTCCAGCGATCGCCGAGTCGACCAAGAAGGTCTGATTCGGCGAGCACAACTGGCAGCAGCATCCAGCGGAGCCCTGGACTAAGGGCAACCGACCTTTGTCTTAGAAGATGGACAAAGCCATCTGAAACCCGCAGAAAACAAGCCAATCTAGAGCTAAATAAAGGTTTTCACTCACTCACTCACACACTCTGCGCATGGGAGTGGTACATCCAGTATAACTTATCACCTGCTTTAGATAGCTGCAGGTCTAAAAACTGTAAATTATCGTCTTCGGGCAGCTCTTGCATAACTTCTAATCTTTCTCCATGCTCACAAAATATTTCAATACTTTCGTTAACTGCGCCTAGGTAGGAGCGCTTGTCTTGCATACTTAAAATATAAAAATTCATCTACAAGTCTGAAAACTTGCAAGGCTCTTTCTTTATCTAAATGCTCTTCCATCCTTCGATCAATCATTGACAGAAAAATGTTGCTCAGTACAAGCGCTACGCAAGAGCCAATTCATATCCATTTTTTTTTCTGAATGAACCCCCCCCCCCCCCCCTACTTCAATCTGTACAGCTGTAGTGTCTAGCTAAAGGTCTAAGAATGACATAAAAGTTTCAAGAGAAACACCGGCCGTATTAAGAAAGGACACGATCCTATTCTCTTGTATGCATTCGCGAACGGTTATGAACAGTCCTTTTATGGGGAATAAAAAAAGTTCCTTGGTATCAACAGAAAAAAAATTCCCAACCTGCTGACTGTTTAGAAGAAACGCAATTATTTCCTTTTTCTTTTTGTGGCGAAAGGATTCCTAACCACAAGCTGGTTGCGACTCTTCAAATGGGACTGACTTAGAAGGCGCTACCAAAGCCGTCGCTCGCTTAAGATGCAACGAAAAGGCGCACCTTCTTTATGAGTCTTCGCCGCAAAAAAATATGCTAAGACTCTTGCCCTTGCAGTCACTTATAGACTTTGCTAACCCCTGCAGGTCCAGTTCGTTGCAGAGCGCGAGGGCCCTTGACATCGCCCTGGTAGGCTTGAGTTTGGAAGGTTCGAAGTTTTTCTTCACTGCACAATAGGCATTTGCATTATATGGTACCGGAACTGAACCTCCTTCCTTTTCTGCTTGCACCAACCGCAGACCGTTCTCCTTGAATTACTTGACCACGGTGTTGACAGCAGACGAAAATGCAGTCCCTCTTGATGTAAAATGTGATGCGTCTGCCACTGCAGGAAGCCCATGAGATGTTTGTGACGATGACCGACGCTTGTGAAGAATGCGAAGACAGAGATAGAAAAATGGCTACAGCATGGGACGGATACTGAAGTAAAACTTGTTGCTTTGCTAGTTGGTTCATGATCGTGCCGGAGAAAAATAAGCGCAAAGCAGACGAACACAAGACAGGAGACAGGACAACGCGTAAAAGTGAGTCAAATTTTATTTCAGCATCAACGTCCACTGGACAGATGTGATGTTGAGCTGGGGAAGAAAAAGCCTCAAAATGTTTGAAAAAGGCATTGCACCCCGTTTGCAAGTAGCAGAGCCACGTGGAGCCGACATGAAAAGAAATGCAGGCAAGTTTCAGCGAAACAAGCAAAAATATAATAACGCATATTGGAGTGAAAACCCAAAACTTAGTCCAAGTACACTGACACCCAGACAAGCATTACAGATGAAAGCCAAAATGATGAAGAAAAAAACATCATTACAAGAGTGGAAAAAGCTGGCTGCAGAGGAAGGCTAATGCTGTGAAATGTTATGAGATTGGAAACTTCAGAGAAAGCAATACTACAAATGTAAAATAGAAATCGCAGAAAAGTAAAAAATAGTAGAGAGCACATTTTACAGAAATCATCCAATGCTCACAAATTTAATGCATTCGGTAAGGTGTACCGTAACATCTGGCGAATGTGATTTGCTCGCGTACATGGTAACTGACATTGTTCTGCGTTACTCGTGTTATAAACTGTGCTGTGCTTTCAGAACTTGAAGTTCTTTGAGACAAGGGTCGTTATTTTTATCGAGGCCCAATAGAATTATGCAAGCACTGAGTTATAGACATTGAGTAATGGATAAGTTTCAGTTATTAAAAAAATGAGCTTGGTGTGTGCGTCGTAAACCGCATTAGAAGATATGCATACTGCGTTCTTTTGTAACTTACGTATTTTTTCTACGTTGGTTGCAGTAGTAGTGCATCAAACTAGCAATATTTCAGTACAGAAAACAACAGAGGCCCCGCCGGGGTGGTGCAGTGGTAAGACGCCCGACTACTGTGCCGGAGTTCCCGGGATCGAATCCCGGCCTCGGCGGCTGCGTTTCGATGGAGGCGAAACGAAGTGGCGTCCGTGTGCTGTGCGATGTCAGCGCACGTTAAAGATCCCCAGGTGGTCGAAATTACTCCGTAGCCCTCCACTACGGCTCCTCTTTCTCTCTTTCCACTTTCATTCCCACCTTCCTCCCTTCCCTTACGGCGCGGTTCGGGTGTCCACAGAGCAAGTGTGACAGTTACTGCGCCTTTCCCTTCCTGTGAACCAATTTAACCAATTTATTTATGGTAAAGCATTAACTTTACGTTCTGGGCAAGCGAAATCACAGGTGCGATAGCATCCCAACCCTACCAGATATTTTGGAAGAAGTCATCTGAACGTGAGCGTCCTACGACAGGTTTTCTTGGAAAAGAATATTGATAATTCTTACAACGGACACCAGTTCTGCATTGGATACAGATAGGCTAAGGTTGAAGCTTACATTTGCTGGCTTGCTTTTGGGGCGGAAGAGAACAACTTTCGTTTTATAGACATTTATAATAAACGAGTTTATCATGCTCCAATTTCCAAAGAATGTAAGTAAATCACAGGTGTGCTCAAGAACACCTAGCGCTACTGTGCTAGTGAGCTTGATCTATTGAATAATATGAATAACCACGGTTTGAAGACCTATTGGTTGAGAAAAACCTTTATTCACTATTTAATTTTAGCCCCGCTTTAGGTATCGAAATAGAAATTGTCTACACGTGTACATAATTTCCCAGTGCTGAATAACGAGCATCAAAGTCGCAGATAGACCATTTACTGAAGAATAGTATGGCTGAACCACACTTCGCCGAAGGGCACGTCCGCAACCTTTGCGAGAAATATTTGTGTTGCTTGTTATAAGCAGCATTTGTTAACTCTGCGTAATGATATCATTTATAACCACAATGTGTTACATCATCATCCGTCATTTATTGCATTTGCCAAAAAAGGATAAGAGGGCGTTAAAAGCGATCGCATAAAATAGAAAATAAATACCGTTGTGCGCATGCAAGACACTAATGAAGCTATTTGTACCGACTAAGAGATCTGAGTATTCTGGCAATGAATGATGCACTAGAAATATTTACTCCCCGGTCGTAAGAGTACTTACACTTTCTAGCAAGCATTAAACAAATTAGCAAAACCATAATCCAGTTACAATTATTAGTACTCGTACAATGGCGATGCAAACTTGAGATTGCTGTCAGGCCGAATTCAATTGAGAGCACGAACGCTCATTACATATTTAGGAGAGTGCAGAGGCCTCATCCTGCAAGTAATATTTTGCTCACACAAAGCGAAAATAATTCGGCTCAGTGTCACGCCCAATGAAACACGGCATACATTTATCTTCGGTGGAAGAGCGTTCAGGTTTATTTTGCGACATGGGACCCTATTTTCTAGACGAATAACCGCTATTTGGCGCCATATTGCTTGTCTTATTTGTTCTCAGAATAGTCGCCCGTTTAATTTTGTGGCACGAAATTCTGAACTGTCGAAATGGCCTCTTGCGGTGACATCAAAAGGACGTGAGCTCGCAAATGGATTTCAGCAGAGCTATTCATGCATCGCCCTTTGGTATAGGCAATTACTCTTAGTGTTCACGTGAAGTATGCTTAAACATTTTGTTGTAAATAAGGAAATCAAAGAAACGACGTCAATAGGTACTTTACTGCTGCACAATCATATAGAGGAATAATAATGAAGGTGAAAATTTACAGCCGCACGAGGGCGCTACTTGTTCTGCTGTTGCAAACGCTCTGCCCTTATCGAGAAAACCCCGATCCGCGCTGTTGTTGGCGAGCGCACAATGGCGGTGTGGTAACTCGAGCGGCTGTCTGCGCGAGACTATAGGCATTTCAGAGAGCACCGCTATGCTCTCTATCTTTCACACGGTTCATGAGTGCGACAATCTGAGCAGTCATATGGTGCATTGGCTGTGAAAGGAGCTTCGCGGCGGCAGGCAGCGAGGGATCACAAAGGACTGCCTCAAACGTCGGTCTAAGCATTGCCTTTTTGTGTAGCACTATTCATTCACTTAAATGGTAATGAAATGAAGAGCCTTTCCACTATGGAAGAAGCAAGCAAAATTACTGACAGCTTCTTTGTTTAATAAAGTAGTATATGTTATGCACTATCACATGTGATGCATTTCATGTTAAGGTTTGCCCAGGTGTGCATGCAGGCTCATCATTTGCTCTTTCATAAAAAATACCCACTCGAGAGCACGTTATGATGACACGCTGTAATAATACGATGCTGCTAGTTGTCCTTTTGTGTTCATTTATTTTTCAATAGAGCCAAAAATATTTTCCGTTTATTGCTATGCATTTCACCGTTTCGGAACAAATAGATACTTGCATTCGTCTTTGCCCCAGCTTCATGCCGCGATTTCCTCAGTCATCTTTCGCTTTATTTCCAGTTTCGCCTCTTGTCTCCCTCTGCATATGTACGCTGGCTTTCTGGCAATCGCCCAGTTATCCTCCCTGTTTTTTTCGTTCTTCGATTTCTCTTTCTCTTTCTCAGACATCTCTCGCGCGCCAACGCATGAAAATGTAACCGCCTAAGTGTAAGGCCCAGCGTGCGCCTTCTAATTAGTCGATTATCTTTGTGTGCACTTGTATGACAATTTAATCCATCACTTGCGCTTGCCGACCTGTGTATGGGTGACAGGGCCCTCGTCAGGCATAGAGTATTGGCTTTTTGCCCCATCACCCAAGACCAACTGTGTTTGAATGAATACCTACAAAATAAATTAAATAAAAAAGATACTCTGAGACTGCGAGCGTTGTCCTCGGACATGGACTATGCTGGCTGGGTGAGCTCTTTCTTGCGAGGGCTGGAGCTAGTTCGCAAATCTGTAGATTCGTTCTGTTTACGACGAGGTCCTTAAACGTTTTTTCTTGCATTTTAATGCAGCTAAAGTGAATGTAAAAGGTCATAGGCGCTTGTGATGAGCAACGTGCTACTTACTGTTCCCATTCCGTGCCGAGTGACTGCGAAGCCGTTCTTGCTCTCCAGCTGTAACGCTCCTCGAGTCGCAACTCGCTCGGCCTCACCGTGCTAGCTGCTGCCTAATGTCCGACCGCAATTGTGTCATGATACACTGAGACCGCGCACATATTTCACTCGTCCTCACTGTAACTCGAGGCGTTCGCATTGTGGAAGGCGCCGCAGTTTACATACTTGTCGCGAATATGTAGTAGTATACGATAGTGCTTTATTTCGATCCTATAATTCTTCAGAATGCGTAACCCGATTGTGTGCTTACGTAACCTGACACCCTCCTACCACAATTATCACGCGTACGTCATAACTTAAACAATATGACGAACTGTCTAGAACAGGGCCCAAGGCTACATCTACCTTGTATAAAGCCGCTTTCAAATGGCCGGAAATGCGCTGTAAAATATGAGCCAGGAGGCAGAGTAGCCGAACTGATAACTGGCATCTACCGTGCTGCAGGGCGCTGCCTGGCTTGATAGTGATTCAGTATATACGCTTGCGATTACTGTTATGGTAACCAGATCGGACAGAGAAAGATGCTCTTATCTTTGTCCTGCTCTTGTGCAGGAAGAACGCGGCCATTTCTTCAGTTGCAAGTGGCAGTGAACGACGGCTCCTGGCAGCATGCAGTACACGCTTGTCGGATTCTCTGCGGAACTCGACTGGAGACCGCTTCGCTTCGTCAAACCACTTGCACCAAAGATGGTTTGCGGTGTCTGTGGATTGGTGCGTCCGAAGACGGTGTTGCTATCCTGCATGCACGTACTGTGCGAGTTTTGCTACGAACAGTGCGGGAAGGAAGGCCCACACGCCTGTCCAGTGGGCAACTGCGAGTGCGAGGAAGACGATGTGGAATGGATTCAGTTAGCTGCTGATGATCTACTCAGACGACAGGTATGTGGAAACGGAAGCGAGAAATGATGCTTCATTTACAGCTTACAGTGACGCTACACAGATGCTTTGATACATTGTGGGCAGCCAAAACTGTCGGCATAGAACTGTTTTTTTTTTTTTCAGGAAAATATCTACGTTCCTCTCGTAAAAAAAAAAAGGTTTTCTCGGAAAAGATTTTGGATTCTGTTTGGCCAGAAAGGTCCAGCGCCTTCTATTTGCAGTGAAAAATGCTAGTTCTTTAAGCAGGGAGGAAAAAGATATCGGGGCAGCTACAACAGTAGAAAAGCTTAGCCAAGCAGTGCATAAAGAGCACCCTGCCTCAAAGTTTTCTATGTTGTGGACAGATAGCAATATACACAGCTTAATAAGGCTGGCCAAAGTTTTAGTAGCGAAGTTTATAGCGCTGTCTAATGTCGCTTACGACAGCCTATACAAGATTTAGGCGGTTCCTCGAAGGCATGTTTGCGCAAGTTAAAATGTCCAAGGGATAGTTGCAAGCAGTATCGAATCCGGTCCGTAATTAAGTGTTAGCGACGTCCCTTAACTGAAGTGGAATTAATGCGCCGACTTGCGGAGAGTAGGGGAATAGTATTAAGGAATAAATTAGTCAAATCATTTGTTAGAAAAGTGGCCGAAGCCCATGAATAGGGTGCAGTGCACGGTACAGTGCGCTGTTGTACTTCACCTGACACTGTTATCAGGGCGAGTTTTGAAGGACGGGCACTCTTCCACACACTTTTAATACTGTTATTAGTGTAGAGCTTTTCAATCCAGGTAGCGATTCAGGGTATTGGCTTTACAAGTTTTAATTATGAGTCCGGTCACATCATCGGTGGCGTTTAAGTGTCTGAGCTGCTGGTTCACATGCCGGATGTACGGTGTTGGATTTCCTGTCACGAAAAGTGCCCGCCTCTTTCATCCGCCCAGGCGATAGATTCATTTAAGTTAAATAATTTTCATGCTATATATGTATATCTTAGCCTTAATGTCACACGTCTTGTTGCTCTGCTATTACTGGGCCTCGAGAATCTCACAAGCTATCGTTGTAGCTTTTCACCCGAGGTCCATTTCCTGTATATTACTGGAAATATATTTTTTTCAATTCAAGAAATACTTGTGAACCCATATCTTGCATACAATGACTTCCTTAGAACGAACTCGGCAAGGGATTCTTTTGCATGCCTTACCCTACATCAGTATTAACAACTTTGGTTTCAGGAATTTCCGTTGGTTCCTGCTGCTTTATTCTGAAAAGAAACTACCGCACATTATTTCCTCATTTTGAAAATTTCATGCAACTGCCTAATTGTTAACTATCCTCTCTGTGCAGGTCAAGTGCTGGAACGAACAAAGCGGCTGCCAGCACGTGACGGCTGCTTCAGGAATCGCCCAGCATTTCCAGCATGACTGTGGACACCACTCAGTTTGCTGTGTCAAGTGCTCGGCCACAGTTCCTTGCAGCGGGGTGATCGCGCACCTGAAATCGAGCTTCTGCAATTCTGGGACTCCGCTCGCATCTTACAACGAAGAACAGACAGTTTTGAAGGAAGAAGATACATTTTCAGCCAGTTTTTGTGAAGCGCTTGAAAAACAGGCATGCGAGGTGAAGGAATTCATGACTCGCATAGGAAGCGATATTAGTACCCTCAGTGATCGACTGAACGAAATCTGTCATGGCATAAATAGTTTAAAGGAAACGCTGAGACAGGAACTGGCGGATGGAAACAAACTGAATAGTGACGGTTTGGCGGAAGTCACGTGTATAGTCAGCGCGTGCGAGAAGCAGGTGAAAATATTGTCAGCTAGCATCGATACCCATAAAATTTCAGGAAACATCAAGCGATTGGAAGAAACACTTAAATATGAGTTGGCTAATGCAACCGGTCGTACTCAAGATCACCTGTCGCAGATTGCCACTGCCATTGAAACTGCAAAAACAAGGAGTGATGATAACAGTCAGAAGGCGCTGGACAAGGTGCAGAGGATTCTGCGGCACGTGGAACTAGGTGTGGCACACTGTTACTTTTCTGTAAAAAAATTCAGGTCACTCGAAGACACCGCAATGAGGGAAGGATGGGCTGTATATGAATATGAGCGGGTATATCTGCGCGGGTACTGCATGTCCCCTGGAATTCAGCTAAGGAAAGAGGGAGGTTCTTTAACCCTCTATGTTCGGCTTGTGTTGCACAAAGGGGACATTGATTATGCACTTCCCTGGCCTTTCGAGCATAAGATCAAGCAGACCATTTTACACCCCACAGGTGGCGGAGAACGCGTGTCTGAAGTAAAACCACTGTGTTCTCTGGGGTTCTACGCAAAGCCAAAAGCCGCCAGTAACTGTCCAGTTTCATTTACAGGACGTCCATTGGACGTCAAGGTTCTTATCAGCGATGGGTTTTTAGAAAATGACCAGCTTCGGGCAAAATGGGAGGTGCTTCTATGAATAGCGCTTTTAATATTGCTACGTCTAAAGGATATAAATGCATTGACATAGAAGATATGGTTAGATATGGTTAGATCAGTCCTGAAGGTCATGCTGGACGAATTGAAACTTATCTTAAACTGTTGTCTAGTGAAGGTTGCATTCGTGTCTCTATCTCTAGTTTTAAGTAAGAACCCTTCTCCAATTTTCAGAATTGTCCTTAATAAACGAATTTTTTTTTTTTTTGTTTATGCACGGTATATCATTTGTACAATCCTTTTTATGCCTATAAGTTTTGCTCTGTGGTGTAAATTTCCCTGCCCCAGAAATGTCGGAAATGATTTGTCTTTGTTTTTGTGCCGTGACAATTTTCTCTGACCAACAGGGTTTTGTCCTTACCGTCACGGGATTGTCCGCGACAGATACAAACTCAATAAATAATTGACACAAAAACGTGTTGCCGCATATAAAACCAAAATGAATAAAATGTACCACGTGTTTATAACGAAGGCTGCCGAATATCTCAGGCGACCAACCTGTATAAATTACTTGATTTGGCTGGAAAGAAAGCGATAGGAATCTTCGACTTTATGCGAGATTTGAACGCGCGTCCTTTGGCTTAGGAAGCAGATATGCCACCGGCTAAGCCACCAAAGGAAATGTTATCGTGATTTGCTTTCTCAGAGAAGATTACAGTGTCGTAACAGAAAGGCTTCGCTGTGTTTCAGAAACGCCTTACGTTAGCCAGATCTGTCAGGACTTTCATCTTTCATTTTAGCATTATAGTTTGCTTTGAAGTAACACTATCAAGGATACACTCCCTCGCTGATCGAGTATCCTCGCCGCTGTGTTTCACAGCCGTTCTCGTTTGCCATACACTGTTGAGACAAATCAGCATTACTAATTAATATGGAACACCCCCCTGATTACGGACAGGCAAAACCTTAAACCCTCTTACAACACAGAGTGTTCCGCAGGTACTTTCTTATTTCTATCTGCGAGATATCCCAGAGAAATACTACATCCCAGCAGTCAAGGAAAGTGTGTTCTATGGTTTTCGATTTATGGCAAATCAAGAAGTCCGCAGAACACTTGACAAAAGCTTTTTTCCTTCAACTAAGGTTTAACAGGTAATGTTCCACTGTGTAATAGAGAGAAGAGCCTTTTTGCTGACGATTGTACTGACATACGTTTAACTCTACTCCCCACTACAGTGTAATGAAAGATACGCAGGAACTGCCAACATTACGTCGTCAAGCAAGGCCTTGTAGCATTCCATGTTACGTACAGTGCCCTCCCTCGGGGACCCGAAACGGTTATCGCAAGACGAACTAACTCTTCGCCGACGTAGACACGCCGCCCAAGATTCTAAAGCCTATATGAGAGAGAAAAAGAATACTATTAAGGGTAGCAAGGCGTACGGCTTCTCCGACGGTCGAACGCTCCTACGTTGCTGAATTGAATTAAATTGGTTCACAGGAAGGGAAAGGCGCAGTATCTGTCACACTTGCCCTGTGGACACCCGAACCGTGCCATAAGGGATGGGAGGAAGATGAGAGTGAAAGTGGAAAGGGAGAAAGGGGAGCCGTAGTGGAGGGCTACGGAGTAATTTCGATCACCTGGGGATCTTTAACGTGCGCTGACATCGCACACGTCCGAGTTTCTTCCGAAGACGTCGCGTTGCTGCAAATGATGGTGTGCGCGGCCCAAACTGTGTCTGAATGCACCGGTTTGGAATTCAACCTTGAAGGTAGTCGATAAGCTTATATTACACTAAGGACTAGCGTGGCCTTATTCACAGCCCTCCGTCAGTTCCATTTGTTACGCGTTTCCGATAGTACGCCGCATTACGTTCGAGCAGTTGTTGTCTAGTCATCGTGGAAATGTTTCTTTTACATTGTTAACACGGTTATATGAAAATCAAAATTGAGCTATATTTGTAGAATGTTTTGCGACTGTGGTAAACGTGTCTTTTTCAGAGGGAGTTACGTTTACCAGTCTGTTGTCCGTACTGACAGTTGCTCCAATGTCGTCGACTCTGCAGTCAGGGCGGCGTTGAACAAGCATATGCACAAAGACGTGATAGATCGATCTGGATTGAATATCTACCCATTTTGGATTTCACCCTTGAGCAAGTGCAAGTGTCCAGTGCATCTTAAGCTCTGCTCATTGTTGCCGATTGTTACTTCTCTCAGCATCAAATTGACAACCCTTTCGAATGACAAGGCATTCACAGACGGAAATTGAACTGCAGTGCATTTGATTTCCAGTTCGTGCGTGCAGTATAACACTTAAGTGTAAATGACAATTAAATCAACTTAAATCTCTGATCCAGAAGATATTTCGGCGTTTTCGAACTCGTGTTGAAGTCACCCGGTTCGCGTTGTCTTTCTTAATTTTTTGGCGTTGATGTTACAGTACTTATTTGCAAGTGTCATGATAGTCTGTGTCTCTTGCAGGCGCAAGGCTAAGGTCATTTTACTATCATCAAGTTCTGCGATTGAAAACTTCGCGGCGACCGAAAGGATGCTGTCCACCTTCTTACAGATGATTTCATTTTAGGTTTTTTATGTAGAGGCGCATCTGTATGTACAAGCGTAACTTAACACAACACGACTTTCTTTGTAACGCGAATTTGGTTGGTGTCACTAATGTACATTCATAGGCCCATGGTATTCACAAGCCATATTTATTTCGGAAAGTGCCTTGATCAGCATGCCACAGCATGGCTTAACTTCTCGCACGACCAATCGACTATGCGGTAAACGGTGCTTAGGCAGGTCTACTAAGAACTGGACCTGCTCAGCAGCACGAGTTTAAATAACTGGGCACTCAAAATCCTGATCAAGTTAGGTGGCCTTAACTTATATGAGGTCAATAATCTTTTGCCGACTTGGCCGATTGCCGTTCTGTCTTCGTCAGTGTTGGTTTTACTTTCATAATTCGAAACGCACCGAGATGAGTCTTTTTGAGACGATAATTTTGTAAATTATTCGTTCTAGTACTTACATTGCCATCCAGGGCGGTGGGGCGATGCAACAATTCGTGCCATGGAGAAAAGAATAATACTTTCTTTCTTCATGATTCGTGCCTTTTTCGGTCGTAAGTACAGAGGAAAGAAAATTTGTATTCCTCCATGACCTCACGCTGTGGCGAGTTTCGATGGCAGCTTATCTACCTTACCGTGCGCCGGACAAAAGTTGCCTTTTGCCTTGGTTTGAACGAACTCGGCGAGTGTGTATTGCTAGCAAAAGCGAGCACCAAGGCTTAGATATAGGCTTGTGGTAGCTGGAGGAGTGTGTATTCTTATCGTGTCCGAGCTTTAGCTGTAGTGAGATGTGGAACTTTTGCCACCTGCAAGTGTTCGTGTTTTTTTTGAAACTCTTGGGTTGCTGTTGGCTATCCGCCTGTGCTTTACTGTTAGCTAGATCAAGCATAATCACACTAGTTTTTCACACAAGGTGTTCCAAAATGTTTCTTTTTTGTCACTTACTGAACTACTGAAGTGATTTAATTACTAGTAACCAGTAGGGCTCACCACCTAGAATAGATGTTTTTTAATGTTGTGGTCTGTTCTGAAGAGCTAGCCTGCAAAGATGTCCTCGGCAGGCCGGCTCTGGTTTAATGAACTTTGGACCTGGACTGCATGAGAATCTCTTGTGACTGTTTTGGGTATATTGGGCTGTATCATCATATTGTGGCCGAGTTTCTTTAAAGGAGGCCACCAGCTGTAGCAAAGCACATTAGAGAATGGCTCTCACGAGTGTCTGGTTAGAGATCTGTGTGTGGGAATGTTGGCAGTCAATCAGAAGCTATTCTCAGTCATTCTTCCCACCAGAGTCGGGACTTTCATGAAGTAAACTTCAGATCTCCCTGCCAGAAATACTTCGACTTCAAGGAGTTGGAAATATTATGCAAGCCCCTTGGCGCTGTTTGTATGCTTATTGAAGGGCAGGCGTTCTCACGTCTGCCTAAAGCTTGCTGGAAATGACTGCCTTTGTTGTGATAGGTTGCACATCTGTTGATACAGAAGACACTTAAGTGCCGGTTGGTATAGCGGCTAAAAAGCTTCAGTGTGGTTTGCTGAAAGCCCCACAGCTACATTCATGGTGACAGTATTACAGCCGTAGTCTGACAAGTTACACGAGGTAAGAATCCTAGCTGACGAAAATGTTATCACATTATATGTAGCTCCGGTCAGAACCTCACAAATGAAAAGGTTTCTCGGGAGCTGAAGTAAAAAAAAAAAGGCTGATGTCACCAGCAATTAGAGTTGCGGTGAAGAAACTGCGGTTGAACGAGGTGCATTTGCCTCAGAAGGACCATAGTGTATCGGAGGAAGGGTGGGCAGAAAGGCCGAAATCATCAAGGGAAGTCAAAAATGTTTTTTGTGTGATCTGTCAGCCGACAGAAAACGCTTGGAGTTTTTGAGAAAAAAAATTAAAACATAAATAAAGTGGTATTTTAGATGTACACACTTCATAGCACGTATGGAAAAGTTTTATGTTTTGCTAGACAATCCATGTAATATTCTTTGCTCTAATTAGGCTTATGTATTATCATTTATTGGTTCAAACTGTTGGAGCTTTAAATCGAACTCTCAGGTAGGACGCATTGATATGTGTGCATATTGTTTTCTCTCATGCTTAATCCCAATGCTCCCCCGCATGTGCCACTTCATGCATAGCTTTTTTCACGATTTTGAACAAAATTAAATTATATTCCTTGTTGCTTACTACTGCTAAAAATTGTAAATAATGGTGTGCTAGCAGACTGTAGTTGCTGTCACTAAAGAGACATACATTTGTTTGTTTCTTTTCTTCGCACTCAATTAAGATTGTTTCGTGATGCCTCTCTTCTACACCGTGTTTCACTGGCATCTGCCACGCATTTCATTTTTTACTTGTCATCGTTTGTCATGAATTTGTGCAATAGAGATTGTTGGCGTGGTATTAATTTGTTACTTGCAACCATTCCTGCCCTGCCCGTGTGTATTTAATCCTCTCATGTATTTCTCATCAATTACAAATTTTAATATTATTTGTATTATAGCAATTCGTGAAATTCATTTGTACCACAGAACAATGGTATGCAAACTGGGGTCTCAAATACGCGGCTCATCGACTCCGAAAATATAAACCTTTGTCCTGAAAGCTCTTACAAGCATCACGAGTAGGTTTACAATCAGACACGTTTCCAAACAAAAATCAACAAACAGACATCGTCCTCAGATAGTTCGCTTGTTTGGGGAAATGAAAACCTGCACTGCGTGAGCATCGGACATATTTCAACGGCATTAAATAGCGAGACGCCGTGCACATGCTCCCTTATCATCTCCAAGTATGTATATTTGTTAATTTGATAAGTGACAGTGAAATTTATTACCCGTTGCACTTCCTAGAAGAGTAACTTTCTTAAAACCAAACTGAAGCGGCGATCTTCCAGCGTTTAGGTAGAGCTAGAGCGCCCCCGTATTGCCAGACAACAAGACGTTCTGAGAATTTTTTTATTGGTTTTACTGTTATTTTTTTTTTACTTTTTACGTTACACATATGTTTACTGACTGTTTCCCCTTTTGTTTTGTTTTCAATCTCCTGTCTCGCCAGGAACGAAGTTTTCTTGTATCGGCCTGCATTACGAGTTTCAGATATGTGATATCGGTGATGCAGATTCCTGATGGCAACATTCGTCTTGCTGCATGGTATTGACAACTGCATGCCCTCGAATATGAAACGTTTTTCTTTGCCCTGTGTTTATTACTAAGTATACGTCGACAAAAAAAAAAAAAAGAAGATATAGCCCGAATCTTGCTATCCCATTGTGCGCTGCCTAACCTCTCGCATGTCCATTACTGCGACAAAATAACGCAGCCAAAGCTGAAGTGTGCGTACATTTGGCAAACAAAGAAAACGGCAATTTTCCTTCGATCCGCCAGCGCTCCTAAATTGGTCAACAGGGTTACTAACTTTACTTTCTCTTCTTTGTTCGAGGTGTTGTGCATGTTGCCGCATGGACGGCTCGCGTGAACTAGAAGCTCGTACAAATAAGCGTGATACATACACCCAGGGGCTTTATTTAAAGAAGCCACAGTAGCCCCAGCAGCGCAACGTAGTGAAGCCCACTTGATGAAGTTGCAATCGCGTTTGCAAGCTATGCAGCACAACCTTAAAGGCGGAATAGCGCCGTCTCTTTTTTTTTTTTTTTTCAACTTGGCGCAGCACTCGGGAGAAAAGTAGCGGTATAATAGCGGGCAAGAACAGAAGACTGAAGAAAGCGCGCGGTTCTCCGTTGCCAGACGACCTCAACGCATGCGCAGAGTAGGCGCTTTCGACACTGCAGATAACCTCTCCTCGTAACCCCCCCGAGGGAAAGGCAGCGCCGCAGCGCCGGCAACCGCAGCGCCGCCGCACGCCGCTGAGCCCGCTTCGGCGCAATCGATAGGGAGGCAGAATTCGAGCGTTTCCGAATCTCATCAGCTGTACTGCGTCAGTGCTGCTCTTCAGTTCCTCTTGCAGTGCTTTTGGCGAAGACCTACTACGCACACTCTGACGATGTCTCCTACGAGCCTGCGATATGTGCTGCACGGGTTTACCCGTGAGCTCGATTGGAAGACACTGCATTTCGTGAAACCTCTTTCTCCAAGCCATATATGCTGCGCCTGCGGCCTCGTGCGCAAGAAGACCGCTCTGCTTCCCTGCTCACATGTGCTGTGCGAGCCGTGCTATGAGCAGTGCGGGCATGATGGCGACCACGCATGTCCGCTTGACGGCCAAGAATACGAAGAGGCGGACGTCGGTCTGATAGAATGCCCTGCTGACGAGCTGCTTTGCCGGGAGGTAGGTGCTATATGTACTGCGCCGAAGTAATTTATAGCTTTTCTCCCTCCGGATCTTCGCTGCAGGCATGGTAAAATGAATGTTCTACTGTGTCTAGGGCACCCCCTTAGAATATGGGAGTGTGCAGAAAATAGTGCGTGTGCGGAGACGAGCTGTTTGTGGCAGCATGACTTTAAATTAGGACGGGAGAAACGATTTGAAATGCTGTCATGCTGTACTAGCCTTCAGTATCAAAGTGATTGTCTGAGCTCCCACTCTAGAAAAAAAAAAAAAAAAAAAAAAAGGTGCAGAGCCGTTCGCAATAAGCGACCACGGCTCACAGTGCATGGAAGCGCTCCGCGGAGCGTCAGCGCATCCGGCGGTGCCGCGCATTTGAGCGATCCGGAGCTGGCGTGCTGCAGGAGCCTTGAGACGGATGTTTTGTGTCGTCCGCAACAGTCCAGAAGCGTATCGTGCCTGCTTTGTTGTGAAGTGTTTCTCAACCGGTCTGATCGCGCCCGAGCGCGTCAGGACAACGTTGCGGAAATGCGCTAGTCACTTACTGCAGCGCGTTGTTTTTGACTCTGCGCACATTTAAAGCGGGCTGTGCTGATAATGCCACTTAGGATCTCGGTTGAGTGTTTGTGTGGCGTGATAGCGTATTGGGCCGCTTGTGCAGAAAAGCCATCACAGTATCTTAGTTTTGAGAGCAAAGGGAGAAACCCCTCGGAAAAACTATGGAGGCCTGGTACGATGCTTGTGAGGTAATGGCTGATACATGTAGGGTTGAATGATTTAATGTGGATGGTTGGTCGGGTTATTCGTGATTGGGGATGGTTGAGTGGTGATAAAAATGGTAATTTGAGATCAGGGACAGGTGATTGCATTTTGGGGGATTTGTGATCGTGACTTATGATTGAAGGTTGGTTGATTGATAATAAGGTATTTGGTAATGTTAGATTGATTGGTGTTTAGAAGATTAGTAATTTGTGGCTGTTGATTTGTGATTGGGTGATTTTTAAGTGCTTATTGGTGAATAAGTTACCGGCGATTAGCAGTTTTTTGAATAATGATTGGCGATTTGTGGCTGGCAATTGGAGGCCTCTTACAATGCGCATGATTTATGAATTAGTAGGCTGGGACGGGGCAGGAATTATAAAATGTGTCAATAAATTAATGGGTTAAGAAGCTGTGCGATCAAAGTAGCAACTGTTCAGGCAATGAGCACGTATGCTACGCCGTCGAATCTTAAGCCAAAGCATAAGCGGCCTCCTTGTGTTTGTTCCAAATTTCATTGCTCTAACTTGCGGCACTGGGATATTCCCCCCCCCCCCCCCCCCTCCGCTGAGCAGGCCCCGTTGCGCGCGCTCTCAGCCCGTATGCGACAGCCGTGTTGTCCGGAGGCAGAGCCCTGGGAGTGTGTGAATGCATCCCTCGCAGGTTTCACACCCATCTGCTACTTCAAAAAAAAAAAAAAAAAAAAAAAAAAACAAAAAACAAAAACAAAAAAAAAAAACAAAAACAAAACCGGAATCTTCTTGGAACGGTACGCCAGCTTTCACCAGACTAAACATTGCGAGCTGCGGACGGTGCTCCCGTGGGGAGAGGCGATGGTCTTGGCTTTCTGCCCACTCGAAAGCAAACAGTACACGACGGCTTGTCAAACAGAGAAAGGGCGCGCTGCGCGTTGCAAGATACGCAGCGACGGAGAGGGAACTCGAGTTTAAATGGGGCTGCGGATGCGATCAGCCGCGTGTTTTGAAGCTTCAGAGGTCGCCCGAGGTCTCCGCGTACTTAGAGCAGTCGTGTACGCCCTGCCCGGTTTTTAACTGCTTGCGAGCCTTCAGTGTACCATGCACGTCGGTAGGTTGCGGCGTACTGCGTAATTGCTGCGGCCTTTTTTTAGATTAAAGACAAGAAAATGTACCTCTTTTGTGCTACTTTGATCTGAGCATTCTGCTGAGTGCTTTCCTGGTAGCCGCTCCCATCCACGATCGGACACCCACCACATCGAAAAGGGAACGTTACTGGATCTATCTGCCTAAAGCAAATCAAACTTTGGGAGACGTCGTAGGTCAGGGCTCCGTAGTACCATTTAGACCATTTGGGAGTCTTACCACGCAATAAAATCGTGCACTAAGCGGCCGTCTTGCGTTTATTCTACATCTTAATTCGGCTGCCTTGGGGAAAGCGAACTCGGATCCCTTGACTCAGTAGTCCAGCGTGCCACATTCTGCCAGCGAGGCAAGGTAGTTTCAGGATTTCGCCGCACTCTGCAAACGACGTGGAAGGTTGAGCCCAGATTTACTTTATGCACCTGCTGTCTAAATAGTAAGAGTTTGTGTTACCGCAGCAGCTGTGTAGCCGTGGGCACAAATATAGCATTGGGATAACTTTTCTGGTCTAAGGTGGTCACATAATCTACCTACCTGAAAATAGCTTGAAAATTTCTTGATGGTATTAAGTTTTTATTTCAAGAACAGTTAGAAATCAACAGCTCTTCATATGAGGTTGAAAAATAGTACAATGTTACTTAATTTGTCGGGAACGTTAATTTATCTGTGCAGATACCAGCAGCATTAAGCAATCTGTACGATGGTATATATTGTCTGGAGCTCACAGCACCAGTCACAAAGCCCTGGTCGTAGCGATGAAATTATTAATAAGGAATGAAAGAATCCTTCGTTGAAAATGACTTAGTCTGCAGTGGGAAACAGTGATTCTTTTAGTTGGAAAAAAAAAATATAAAAAGTGGAAAAAGCAGGCAAACACTTGGTGCGAAGTATGATGAACCGGCTGAAGAAACAGGTTCTGGGTTTGGCACCTGTTTCTAAAAAGGCACGGCTTTTTTATATGTTTTTTTTTCATCCTTGGTGCCTGTTGGCTTAAGGCATCTCACTACTAGATTTTGGCATGGGCCCCTCTTTGTACAAAAATAAAATCCGTCTTTTGTTAGTAATCAGTTCATGCTTTGCCTTGTCCGGATCCTGCTAGCTCCGCCCCCCCCCCCCCCCCCATCTTATACCTTTAAGAAAATATTAAACAGGTCATAAGCGGTATGGATCACCAAATACGACCACTCTTAACTTCTTTATTCTAAAAGGACCTGATCAGAAATACAGCTGCAACAGAGAAATTGTGAAGAGCTGTACTTGTAAAGAGAAATAGACCGAATGCTAACATCAAGGTGCATAATTCACTGCTTTTTTCTCACCATCCCCAGTTTGTATGTACAAACTGAAATAAAGATTGATTGATTGATTGATCAAAAGGAAGGTGAGAAGAACACGAAGTATGCCCTACTTCGCGAAAGCTGCAACTTTGTGGTACATGTAGGACATCGAAAGGCTTCGGGCATATTTAGACACCTTATCGACACTGGCACTGCTTTCGCATTGTTTTGAACCACAAAATGGCGGCCATAACGTCATATGAATACCTCCTAATAGTGAAGGTGGGTTAGGGACGGTGGTAAAAAATGCAAGTGCAATGGTTTTTTAAGAAAGGCTTTAGTCAGAACTCTAGAACAAAACAAAACTAAAAAATAAGGGAAAGCACGTTCGATGAAGAAAAATATTAGTACAGGCGATACGTTAAAGCGAGGGTCTATCGAAAACAAGCTATTCAAGACAAAAGCAAATGCTATCAAAATGCGAGAAAAGGAGCAATAAACATTAAAAACGAAATTTGGAATAAGCATGATAGTCACGATATATGGATGCAGCGAATCAGGTAAAAAATTTATGATGGACGCTGCATGTGATTGGCTTGCAGAAAGACTATGGGGAAGATGAAATATGTTTCAGAAATTATCGTTCTCCTTTCGGGATGTTTATTCCTGCCGGTTGCACTGTTTTAGATTTGCAGACTAGAAGTTCCTCCTTGTATTTTAGATCCCTTGGTTATTGTAAGCCTGATTGGAGAATAAATAACCTAATTTCATTAAATTCATGGCTAGCGTGAATAAAGTGTTGGCAAGCGTTTTTTTTATTTTTTTCCTGATTTGATGACCGCTCATTCTTATGCTGACTGACTGCCCTGTCGCTTCGATGCAGTAGTTATGGTAAGAGAGGAATTATAGTAGGGAAGCGGCGTTGACAATGCGCAATTAAAGCCTTATTTTTTGCGAAACGGGAATACTCTAGCTGTGTTTTTAACAGGGGGTCGCTTTTCAAAGGCCATAATTCGGAAGCTGGCGAGGTAGACGCTTTGAATTACTGCTGCTCTTGAGGTTTCAAACTACCGACCGATTTCTTTCACAAGCGTAAACTGCAGTTTAGAACATATTTTTTACACTGCCGATATAAAACACTTGGAAAATAGCAACTTCGTTGGGAATGTACAGCATCGTTTCAGGTCTGAACTTATGTCTACATGGTTGTTGGAATTTAGTCATGGTGTTATGCCATTTTATGACTGTGGAAATCAAGTTGAATGTATATTTTCGGGTTTTAAAACAGCTTTTGACTGCGTACCGCATGCCTTAGCCCTTTTATTGCATAAACTTGATTCCCTCGGAAACCACAGCGCTATAATTACATGGATTTGCGACTACCTTTCCGATAGAACATAATACGGTGTAATTAAGGGTGTTACAACTCACTCTGCAGATGTTATTTCCAGTGTACCTCAGATGTCAGTTTTCGGGATATTGTTGTTTTCTAATTTATATTAATGATATCGTCGAGAACATTTCCTCCGAAATCTGCTTGTACGCAGACGACGGCGTCGCGTAGAGCCCAATAGTCCCCGCGCATGATGTTAGCACCCTGCAGCAAAATCTAGACAGCATCCATGAATGGTGCATCAAGCGATGACGCTGTATTCAAATAAATGTAGATACGTTGCTCTTACACAAAAACATAACACTAGAAACTCTGTGGTCTGTTTAAATTGTATTCCTTTGGAAAACGTTTCTGAATTTAAGTACCTCTCTGTCTCTGAATTTCAGGAAGGACCTTAAACGGAGAACCCACATTGTCTAAGTAATAAGAAAAGGATCGAGAATATTGAATTCCTTCAGGCGTATTTTCCATAAAGTCCCAACAAATATAATAGAATTGTACCTTTCACACATTAAACCTGTTCTTTAGTATTCTAGAGTGGTGTGGGGTCCATGTATGATTACATTATTGGATGGTTTGGGACGCGTACAGAAGCGCGCAGCCACATTTGTCACGAGTGGTCATGGCCTTCAATACAGCTTTTCAGCAATGAAGGAATCTTTTGACTGGGAACATCTCAGTAACTGGCGCATGGACAGCAAAGTAGAAGTTTTCTATCTTGTTATTTCAGCAAAACAGGGATTGATAAAATTCTGGCTGTTCAGCGGTCACATTTTGTATCTGCACGTTGTGATCATGTTTTTAAGGTACGAGAAATCAAATAACGAACTAAGGTTTATAAGAACTTTTCCTTCTGCATGACAGGTCTGTCTGGAACAAACTCCTCAAAAATGTCATCGACTGCACATCTGTGGAAGATTTTCGTGTTTTTATTCATAGAATCACTTAATCTTAACTTTTTATCATTTATTGCACGCTTGTGGGTGGCTGATTTTGGTGTAGTTTATGGCTGTTTCGTGTGTTGTTTGAATGTCTCATTCCATGGCTATATCACTTCTAATGCTTGATATTGTGGTACGTCCCTCCTGCAATAATGACTTTGGGGGCTGTAGGTATCTATGTGTAAATAAATAAATAAATTATAAACAATGATTGTTGATGTGAAGCAGTCATAAAATACTTCTGAGCCGTGTCGCCTTTGCGAAAATATGCCTTCCTGACAATAATCTGGATGATGGCTGAGTAAATCTGCACAACAACATCTATATTTCACTCATTGCCTTCAAACCTCTGTTGAGACGAACTGTATTTGGGATCTACCGGGTGCCTCAATGGCACACAAAGGCGGTACCCTCATAGAAGTAATTTCATTCAACAGTTCGCCTTTTATTCGAAAAAAAAAATGAAAAACCTGTTTTCCTTCATTTTAAAGAGTTGCTGCTTGTGTGTCTCACAGCTTGATCAAAATTTGTACCTGTGGAGTACTATGCTTTGGCGAAGATATTAGAGAATCCGTCGTCACCGGTAATAATGGATGGATGGATGGAATATAGGAGCGTCCCTTTTGAAACGAGGTGGTAGCAGTAGCTATCATGCTCATTTTTTTCCCTATATCTTAATTATTGATTTAGAATGTTTAACTAAACCATCATTCTATTTATTAAATTTTTGTTCCTACAATACTAACATTATGTCACTTCTCTGCTTTTAAGCCACCAATCTTCCGGTCGTTTTTTGCTAGTTTCCACCGCCGGTTTATTCACCCGGCCACTGTTATCTCTAAACCCCAGAGCTTCAGGAACAGTGATTGCGCCTGCATCAACTTCCATAAGAAAAAGTGTAATAGGTCCCTCTTGTGGTGAGTTTAGGGACCAAGCGATGCTGTTTCTTTTGAGCGCAGCTGGTTTTGCCGCAGAAATTTCTGTGCTTTATTCAAAAAATATATTTTACTTGAGTAAATCGTTTCTAATACCTGAACAGCTAGAAAAGCTGACATTTCTACCTGATTGCATACCGGTCTAAAATTCAAAACATGTCCAGTGCACAGTTTTGTTACGATACGGGTTTCAGTTCATAAATGGTCTTCATTTATTTTTGTATAATAAAATAAACGTAAACGAAAGAGATTCATAAAACATGATATTGCACTTCGGGTGCGAACCCAAGTTCCATATTACATTGGTAAGGGGTGCAATAATGTATAGCTTAGCGCTTTATATTTGTTCGCGGCGTCTCTCTAAACGCTACCGCTTTTCTCTTCGCAGGTCAAGTGCTGGAACGAAGTGAATGGCTGCCAGTATGCGACGGCAGCCTCAAACATCATCCAGCATTTCGTACGTGAATGTAGGCACCACGCTGTAGTTTGCCCCAAGTGTTCTGATTCCGTTCGTGGAGACAGCATCATTGAGCATCTGAAATCTGGCTCCTGCCACCCCGTGGCGCCACCTGTATCTGACAGCGATGTGCAAGCAGGCCTCAAGGACACGACATTTAAAGGGCAGTCGAATGAACTAGGGAAATCTCTCGGGCGAATAGCTCTCGAGTTCAGTGCACTCGGTGAGCAACTAAAAACCATCGGTGGCAGCATCAACATTTTCGATGAAACAGTGGTAAAGGATTTAGTGGTAAAGCGAAAATCCGACAGTCTGAAGACAACAGTGAGGGAAATCGGTGCATCCAGGGAGAAACTGGAAGGAAGCTCGACCACGTATGGCAGCACAATTGACGACGTTCTGAAAAGCATTGACAATCTGGAAGGAACACTGAAAGGGGACCTGGTTGAAACACGGGAGATTTTAGCGCAGATCGCAGCTGCCGTAGGAGAATTCAACGCTGAAATGGAGAAAAATAGTCACAAGACATTGTACTGTATCACTAGTATTTACCGAAACACACAATTACAGGTAGGAAGGTGCGAGTTCTTTGTCAAGGACGTCTCTGCGCTAGGCGAAGAAGCGCTTAGAGGCGCGCAGGCCGAGTTTTACGGCGAAAAAGTATACCTGCGCGGCTACTGCATGTCACCTGGACTAAAGTTTAAAAAGCTAGATACATATGTGGCAATGATTCCTTGCTTCCGTCTGCATAAGGGCGAGATGGACGACGTCGTTCAGTGGCCATTCGAGCACACAGTTAGGCCAATCATCATGCATCCGGCAGGAGGTCCAGAACGTGCGCTGGAAGGCAAACCACATCGGAGCATTGGTGGTAACCGAAAGCCAACAAAAGCAAGCAACGAACCTGGTTACTTTATTGAATCTTTTAACCTCGAGCAAATTACCGCTGACGGTTACGTTGAAGACAATCGCATTCGGATGAAGTGGGAGTTACTACCGTAAATAGCACTGACCCTGAGGAAGACCGGATTTGAAATATTCATACCGCTTCATAGGCTCACGCTTTGCACTGCAGAAATTTGTGTTCTGCATTTCAGTGGTGCCTGTTTTTTGTTTTATTGATTTATTTAGGATACCTCAAGACCATTTGGATAAGGGCTTTGCGTTATCTTTACGTAATCATTATCAGTCTAGCTATACTCACCGCAAGGTAGATGTCTCTCGAATAAACTCGGTCTTGTGCCAGCCGCATCTACTTGATTCCCGCAAATGTCCTATTTCACCCGCGAATATGACGTCCTGCCACCCAGCTACGGTTTCCCCTTTGGAATTTACTCTTTTATACTCGGAGACCATCGGTTATGTCGCTTTAGCAGTACATGCCCTTCCCGAGCTCCTATCTACTATTGATATCTTCTAGAATGTTATCACTCTCGCTTGTTCCCCAACTAGCTCTTCCTGCTGCTATTTGTGTTCTATAGATATTTGAGTTGTCCTCTATTTAAGTAGAGCCCCCCCCCCCCCCCCCCCCCCCCCTTCCCCCTTAGTCTGCGCGTTTCTTTCCCGCAGAGGAGTACAAGATGCAGCTCTTATATTCCTTCCTCTTGAGGGAACTGATAAGGTGAACATTACTTAATCATCTACATATTAGCCTTTAGGCCAAACGTTCAACTTTGCTCCTCTAGGTCATTAATTATGCTTTGTGGTTTCTTCCGTAAGTTACTTATCACGGCAATGCCATGAGCGAACTGCAGATCAGTTAGGTATTTTCCATCAACTTTTCTCCCTTACTGCTGTGAAATCTGAATGCTTCTACAAGCAAGCGGGGAAAATTACCGCAGGGAACGCATCTCCTTGCCAAACACTCTTTCTTATAGAATTTTAATTACTCTTTTTAAGACTAGAATGGTTGCTCTGCAGCAGTTATATACATCTTGCAGTATTTTCACATATATCTCATTTACACCCTGATGTCGTAATGCTCGCATGGCTGCTGATGTTAAGATAAAGTCAAATGCTTTCTGATAATCCATGAAAGCTATGTGCAGGGTTTAATTAAACGTTAATAATTTCTCTGTCCCTTGGAAGAGAGTGTGGATACGATCTGTTGTAGCTAGAGTTTACAAACTTCTGCTTGATCCTTTGGTTAATTGTGGTTAAAGGTTGCCCTTATTATTTTATTGATTACATTCGCGAGTACATTGCACAGAACGGATATTGATCTTATCGGTGTGTAATTTTTCAAGTCCTCGATGTCCCCTTGCCTATAAATTAGGATACTTTTAGCGTTCTTTTAAGATTCCGCTACTCGCGAAGTTATAAGCCATTGCGTAGGCAGACACAACCAGTTTTACCGATATACAAAATACTGAAAGCTCTTACCCTAGGCCCAATCAGAAGAGGCGAAATCATGCTTGCAGGACATCAAACATAAAATTAGGCATGATCTCTGCATTTTCCACCAAATCCGCAGTTACTTAACCCTCCTCAGCGGCTGTCTTTGCTTTTCCTTTTTTCGGTACTGGCGGAATGTCTAAGCGATCCACACTTCTCGGCATACTTTCAATAATACTTACGCTTATAGATAAGGGTAAAATCCTCGGCTTTTTTGACTGTCTTGTTGAAAATGGTAATGATATTGCCCGCCCTATCTTCGAGCGTGCATATACCTGATTTTCGCTTATGCCTAGCCTCCGTTTCACTGGCATTAGGCTACTGACGTTCTTTAGAGTATACCGAATCGTCTTCGTGATATACAGCCTTGTGTTGGTCAATAAGCGTTTTTGATTAGCTTTAAGTGCTCTACTGGTTCTCTCCTGTCTGTCTAGATGAAACCATTCATGATCTGGCTTTTGTTATACTTTTTCGTTTCATATAGCTTGCCAGTTCTTGCCTAATCAGCCCACCGCATAGTTCTGCAGCGCAGCCAGTGACTATATCTCTGTAATTATCGTTCATTGCTACTACGAATGGGTCGTCTTCCTTGGTTAAAGCCTAATACCTCTTCTTTTAATAGATACTTACTTCATATATTGTCCGTCTTACCGATAATTTGTTGACGAGTTTCTTCTTTACTAGTTTTCCTTTTCCTACTTCAAATCTATAATAATTGCCGATATACTATAGAATGCTTTAGTTAGACCACTCGATAAACTCTATTATTGTTTGCCTCCACATATATTGTTGTTGTGTGCCCTCATAAAAACAGCTCATACCCACAAGAGAGATTAGCTATGGCCAGGCGGTAATTGCAGTTTTTTAATTGCGTACTGTGGAAATGAGATATTAGAGGTTTGAGCAAATCAGTTTGAAATTTGGGCTTATCAATGCTTACTTCGTCTTGAGTCGGCTGCTGAAAAAGGTATTCATGATTCGTAAATGATTGAGGTGTAGAAACTCTAGTAATACCCCCCCCCCCCCCTCATTTAGTTTCTACCACCCGTACCACATTCATACTGCCTGGTCTCAATTGCTGCTTGTCTGCCTTGGCATTTAATTAGCCGATCAATACAGTATACTGTGTTTTTCCTTTACTCATTGCTGATTCTACGCCTTCATAGAAGCTTTGGACTAAATGGTCATAGTCTTCATGACTAGTTGTAGGTGAGAAGTCCTGTAGTGTTAAATTTAGTTAGCATAGTTACGATACGTGCCACTTTCTCGTGAACGTTATAGTATTTCTCCATATTTCCAGCTATGTGCTTATGGACCAAGTATACTACTTCTCATTCTCGTCTCTCCAGTAAATATCGATCGAACAGTTCATTCCTGCCCCTTACTACAGTATAGGATTCATTTGTCTCAACTCCGCCAAGCGCTATGATATCCTATTTTTTTTCCCGCTGGTTCTCCGATAGCACTCCTAGACTAGCCTTTGTAGATAAGATTTTAGCGTTAAACGTTGACAAGTTCAGGTTCCAATGGTGGCCTGTCCGGAGCCAAAGCTGGTGAATAATTACGAAACACCCGGATTCACAGCACAATCATCTTTGCATACAAGACGATTTTCTGCATTTAACCCACCGCTACTTCTTAGGGTCCCACTTTACACAGCCAAACATATTCTGCTTTTAGGGGGTGCCAGTTGTTTTATTTATTCTATTATTTTCAGATGGCTTGTGCGGCTTGGTTTAGGGGCATCACATGTGGGGTGAGCTCAAACCTGGTGTTAATAAAATCATTGTTGGATGCAGAAGGCGTGCTAGTTGCTGATCTTGTGAACGTTTATGTCACTTGATATCATAATTTCCTCTTGTTTAAAAAGAAAAAGTCATCACTTTTAGTAAATCGCGAATGTATAGGTTCATTACTTTTCATTTGGAATTAAGCATGTTTGCTAACTGTGGCACGACGCAGCCAAAGTGCTTCGTGGAGAACGCAGAGGAGAAAAATAGTGCACGCCGGTCAAATGTGGACGGAAAATCAGAGAGGGCTGGACCTGCGAAAGGCGTTGCGGGGACGCAAGGAGAAGGGGGGCTTGAGCTTGAGAAGGCGTTGTAGCTTGCCTCACAAAACGACGTCGCGCTTCCCGGAAATACGGGTGTTTGGTGCGCCGGGGTTTCCAAGACTGTGGTTTCGGGTTTGTCGACCTAAACAGCCGAGAAGCGTGTTGTTGTCTTTCGGAGACGCTGCGCGCGAGGCGATGAGAGAAGAGGTCGGTGTGCGGGAGTGAGAGAGCGGCCTTTTGTGGACGACAGCCGTGCGGGCCAGTCGTGTGTGACTGGCGGTGGCCTCGGGCCGTAGGTCAGAGAAGAGGGTGACTGGAGTAGAGAGGAAGTTCATGGCGGTGGCCGATAGTAGGCTCGGCGTCGTATAATTTGAATGTAAAGTGCTTTAGTTCTGCTTGTTTTATTATTATTTAATAAATGCTTAGTCAACATTGGAAAAGTATCGGATGGTGGTCTCTCATTTGATGGACGACGTGCGCTCAACTCTGCAGCGTCAGTCGCAGAGTAAGTCCCCCAGGGTCTGGCACGAGGCCTTCCTCTCGTACTCGTCACCATTAACCGAGAGGGAAGCCCTTCCGCCGACTCAACCATCAGTCGAGTTGGAGGGCGTTCGTTTTGTTGTGCTTTTAAAAAATTCTAACAAACGTACATTGATTTATCATACACGATATATTAAATCTCATGAATTTCATATGAGCAATGAGCAATCTCCTGTAATACTTGAAGTTTTAAGTTTTGCGGTAATTTTAAAGTGCCTTCCTCTTGATCTAACAAAGCCAAATTTGCCGTTTGTGTCACGAGAGCGAATTTTTTAGATATAGTGTTTTTGTGTGCGATATGCAAAATGCTTTAGTTACTGCAAATGAATGCATTATTGGAAGCGATTTTTCTCTGCGAACTTAATATGCCAAAATAAACGAAAGTTGTTGTCGAGCTCCTGCTTCGTTTTTGTTCGTTTCTAAGACCTGTAGCAAAAGCAGAATACCTACTGAGTGTGAGGCAATGTGGCCTGCCACAACAATCGTCAATGTCAACACACTCACGTGCCTGACGCCGATCGCGTGGTTGATACTGTCGTATGACAGTCACATGGCAGGCAATTCGTGAATTGACCGGAATCTGACAATCTGCACTTCTGGCACTATACACAAAGAAATGCGACACTTACTCATCGGTTGAAGAGGAGTTGTGTAGTAATTTATTTAAAACACTGCAATCAGAAGCTTGGAATTTAAAAGGGTGGAATAGCTGACTAGAAAAATTTGTTAGGCAAGAAAAAAAAAAGCAACGACATGAACAATCCTTTAAAAAGTGTTCACGAGTATTTAAGCCAGCAGCCAGAATGAAAAATTGCTAGAGCACTGCAGAATCTGCAGTGGAGAAATGTGAAAGCCTGAGCGTTGCTTCTGCATGCGGTACATCGCGCGCTCCCTTTTCGAACACAACCAGCGTTTCATTGAACGCATGAAAGTGCACCGGCGTTCAATAATTGATGTACAGGAAAGGAAAAGCGAAGTATCTATCACTCGCGGATTATTCCAGATGGATTTATTGAAAGGAAAAGGCAGAGAGGTTGGCCCGAATAATTCAAATCTGGCCTGCTACTCTGCACTGGGGAAGGGGAAGGAGAGAAGAAAGAAGGTCATGATGGGTGACGATGTGGGAGAAGGCATATGAAATATATATACAGACACAGCAGCTTGCTTTACAAACGTGAATCAAGTCCGCTGGCGCTCAAATAACGGCAAAGAGCGCGCACTGCCTGGACGCCCTTCCCCTTGTCCTGCCAAGCGCCCAGCAGCAGTTCCTCCGACAGAGGCCTCTTGTCTAAACGCTTCAAGGAAGCAGCTAGCACATTTCTTTCGTTCGCATACTCTGGGCACACCAACAATACATGGTCCACAGTCTCTGGGATGCCACAAGTTAAACATTCCGGTGAGTCCAGCTGTCCAATTAAATGTAAGTACTTGCGCGTGAAAGCCACGTTTAAACGAAGTCGATGTATCAAGCATGTCTGATGACGCGGAATATCACGCGGAACATAAAATTTAAATGTTCGATCAAGCCTTCTTAGACGGATGTGTCGGGCGTCTGGTTGAGCCCAGTAAGCTGCTGTAGCAATATTCATATAACTCTTTAGAAGACACGTCGTATCCGCTCTTGAAAAAGGCACAGCTGTTTGTAAGCCATTGATGAGTGCGCTTTTCGCTTCAACATCGGCCTGCTCATTCCCATGGAGGCCGCAGTGGGCAGGAATCCATTGAAACATTATCGTGTGGCCTTGCAGCTGGGCAGATGTGATGAGATCCATAATGTTTAGTGCCAGGGACTGATAGGCAGTGTGGCGTAAGAAGTTTTCCAAAATTTGTAATGCAGTCTTCGAGTCCGTGAATATACACCATTTTTGAGGTGGTTCCCCACATATATAGCGAATAGATTCTCGAATGGCTACAAGTTCGGCAGCGGTTGATGTAGAGGTATGTCCCAAAAGGAAATGCAGAGTCGTTTTCCGAGCTGGTATGACCACAGCTGCAGCGGATGCCTGTGCTGACACAGATCCATCAGTGTATATGTGAATATAACTGGGATATTCTGACCAGATGTGTGCCAGAGTAAGTTGTTTGCGTCCACTAATTGATACCATTGATTTCTTTAGTATTCCGGGAACACGAAGGTGCACAAAAGGTTTATCCATCGTCCATGGTGGTTGGGTGGGATGATATGGGAGGGCATATCCTGTCGGTACTTGCGACTGATGGCAGCGGAGTGCAGTTGTAAAACTGCAGTCCGGCCTCTCATCCAGAATCTTGCTGAGTGGGTGAAAACGGTGTCTTGTAAGTGCTCGTAAATATACACGAAGTGGTTCGTGTGACAAGTATATGGACATTGGGCGAGCGTGTGCCTCTTCAATAGTGCCTTTGTTAGATGTGCATCTGGGCAGTCCAAGGCATATTTTCAGTGCCTGCGCTTGCACGCTCTCTAAAGTCCGCAAGCAGGAAATGCTCATACTAGAGAGTACTGGGAGACTGTACCGGATGTAGCCAACAAACAGAGCCTCGTAAAGGCGTATTAAGGAGCGCTCAGTTGGACCCCATTTGATGCCAGCTATGTAACGAAGTACATGGCAAAAATTAATTAGCCTCTTCTTCACCATAGCAATATGTTTCGACCAAGATAGTCGGTGGTCAATAATTACTCCCAAGAATCTGTGCCTGGAGACGTATGGCATTACGACTCCATGAAGGGTAATCGGGTAGCGGCTGACACATTTTCCCGTAAACGCGATCACTGCACACTTTTCTGCCGCTAAAAATAAACCTTGACGCCGTAAGTACATCGATGTTAATGACACAGCTCGTTGCAGTCTCGCACGTAGTTGTGGGCGCGTCGAACCAGAGGCCCAGATGCAGATGTCGTCAGCATATGCACTTATGTGGATGTTAGTTGGCAGTTCACTCACCAGGCCAATTAGCGCAACGTTAAATAAAGTTGGGCTGAGAACTCCTCCCTGTGGAACTCCACGACCGACCTGAAAGTGGGTAGTATCTCCTTCAGGCGTAGTCATGTAAACAGAACGGCCGCTGAGATAGCTTACAATCCACAAGTACAGCCGGCCACCAACTCCCACGTCGTCAAGTCCATCAAGAATAGCTTCATGGAGGACGTTGTCGTAAGCTCCCTTTATATCTAAAAATGCAGCAGCTACTAGTCGACGGTGACGCTTTTCGTGTTCTACTGTCGTCACAAGGTCGATGACGCTGTCAATGGAAGAGCGTCCGCGGCGAAATCCAGTCATCATATTAGGATAAAGATCATTACTCTCTAGATACCATTCAAGTCTTGCCAGCACCATGCGCTCCATAACTTTTCCAACACAGCTTGCTAGGGCAACTGGCCGGTATGAGGTAAGTTCGAGAGGAGGCTTTCCAGGCTTCAAAAGAGCAACCAGGCGGCTAATTTTCCAGTGTTCAGGAACAGTACTAGAAGCCCATATATCATTGAAATAATTAAGTAGTGCAGTTCTACCATCCTTGCCTAGGTTCGATAAGGTTGAATAAGTAATCCCGTCAGGACCAGGTGCAGATGAATGCCGACAAGAAGCAAGAGCGGCGTCTAATTCAGCTATTGTAAAGGGCACGTCGTATTGATCATTCGGCGAAGGTGGTGCAAAAACCTCTGAAATTGGTAACTGTGCCTGGTTTGCGCCCACAACCATTTTACAAAAATCTTCAGCTACGTCAACTTCATTGCGGCGTTGGTAAAGGGCCAGGGCACGAAAAGGGTGCCTTTCTCGCGGAGGTGTGCGCAAGCTTCTCGCAACATGCCAGATACGCGACAGGGGCTTACGGGGATCCAGTGATGAGCAGAACTGTCTCCAACGTTGTCGTCCTAACCTCTCCAGGTGACGCAAAACTTGACGTTTAGCTCGGCGAGAAAGTGCGAGATCTTGCGCGGATTTCGTTCTTCTGTACTTCCTTTCAGCCCGCCGACGGATCGCGCGAAGCCGCTCGAATTCCACGTCGATGCTGGACACTGACACCGGCACACTAACATAGCGAGTGTTCTCACTGAGAGAGGAAGTAATGAGTCCCTCTATTTGAGATGGTGACTGGAGGTCCACGCTGGAAGTCTCCACCGCTGCCCTAAAGGCGGGCCAGTCTGTGTATTGCACACGAGGTGAAGTGGCAGGTGAAAACCACTTGATGCATATGTACGTTGGTATATGATCACTCCCATGTGTTTCCACATCACTACACCAAGAAACGGAGGGATGGAGGTTTCTGGAAACAAACGCCACATCCAAGCAGCTGCTGTAGGTTGTTCCGCGTAGAAACGTCGGTGAGCCGTCGTTTATATTGACGAGATCTTGCGTATGCATAAAGTCTGCCAGGTCTCTTCCTCTATTGCTCATTATTGCACTACCCCACTGAGGGTGGTGAGCATTAAAGTCCCCCACAATAATACGAGGAGCTGCACAACACTGGATTGTTGAAAATAGATATGATTTGTCCAAGCCATCCCTCGGTGGAATATAAGCGCCAATTACAGAACATACTCGTCCTTTCAGGGTTAACGTCAAACAAATGTAGTGGTTCGTGTTGTGGGGCTGCAGAGCATGGCGGACGTGCGCAATGTCTTGGCGTACACATACCAGCACTTTGCTTGTTTCGTTTGCTTCTCTAGACCATAGCAGAACATATCCAGAAAGGCGGAAAGCAGCCGGCATGTTGGGCTCACAGATCACAATCACAGGAAAGCGGTACTTCTGTACCCGCTGTCGGAAGTCACTCAGCCGACCACACAGGCCTCGGGCATTCCATTGCATCACAACACTGCGGCGCAAGTGCATCGTCACAGAGGTGGGGTTAGTTTGTTGCGCCATTGTGAATTATTGCAATGCCGCCAAGAGCGGCTCAAATGCGTCCAAAAACTGAACAGCAAACTTTGCTGTTTGCGTGTTGATGCTGGAGAGCAGCACCCGCATCGAACGAACCAGCTGTTTCAGCATTTCTTCTACCTGCTGGCTGTCGGGGTTGTCGGAATTTTCAGTACGTGTGGCAACCAAACTGGGATTAGGCCTGGCGTTGGCCTTTGATGGTAGAGCTGGCCACTCAGCATCAGAGGCGGTAGGTAACACAACAGCCTCTGTCTGATCCTTGGCATGTGACACTGTCTGCGACATTACAGCAAGAGTACTTTTAGAGGGATTAGACTCAATCTGTTGTGGCACCTGAGCTGACGTTAACTCTGAAGTTGACTTATCACTCGCGGAATCTCTGCAGTGGTCTCGCTCTGTTACGCGCCAGTTATATTTTTATCTGATTAATTGACGTTTATAACACACCTGTGATCACTATCACGCATTTATTTGGCTGATTAAGTCAGAAACACATCCACTTCTGATTATTGTGACGTCACATCCCTTCAACGTCGACATTACTCGAATTGTTATTGCAACTTCTTTTTGATTTTACATTTACATTTTAGTTCTCTGGCTCTAATTATTTACTAATCATCCCATTAGCATGCTGGTTTTTTCTGCAGCGCCCTCGTATCATCCTCTATCGATCACAACCACATGTTCGATCCTAACTCTTCTGAGAACGATACAACGGCTGCGGCCACGCTTTGTACACGCGGTCTTTCTGACATAACGTAGTAATCCTAATAAACACTCCGTACATAATTTCTAGTAGATAATATTTGAGCTAGAATGACGTCACTTATCAAGAAGGGTGCTCACGTCATTTATTTGGCAACGCTACTCTTGCATTTGTTGCATGCAATCCTGTAGAGAGAGCGAGAGGAGAGAAAAGGAGAGAGAGCGTCTGTTTGGCAACCCTCCATCGAGAAAAGGTAAGAGAGGATGTAGTGAGCAAGCGGAAGTGCAGGATGGGGTATGAAATAAGGATGTTAGTTTTAGGCACGCGAACTCAGGCATTGTCCTTCTCTTTCTACCAAGCGGTACGATGCCAGGAATAGAAAGCGGAAACAGTCGCACGCCTCGTGCTCTGCCTCATACTACTGCTGGAAATAAAGTTGGTCCTGATACTCCTGAAGACTGCCGACAGGTCACTGATTTTTGTAGATAAAATATAAATCACCCAGCTGAAGCAGTTAGGAATAGAAAATATAGCGCCATCTTTGCTTTCGCAAATAAATAAATTGTTCCAAACTCTGCAATCCACTGTGCGTTTACTTACATTCATTTTAAGCAACGCAACTTGGTCGAGGACAAGCCGCAATCCAGTATTCTTTAAAAACGAAGATAAGGCCGGCCTCTGCTGAAACGGCCTGCATTTGGTACCACATGCCGAAAACAACTATGGGCAACGAACGTTCTTGCAGAAATACGGCCGCTAGCCGTTCTAACCTTTATTTGTTTTGTCGTACAGCCCGCTGAAATGCAGCCTAATCAGTTTGCTTTCAGCGTTCAAAAGGATCGTGTGCTTATTGTTTGTTATGCTGAGTGTAACCAAAGACGCGGATCTATCACTTTCTCTACAGCGAAACAGGCGCCGAGATTCATGTCGAATGATTGCAGCCGCTCGCGTCTACTTAGAAATTGATTCCGGCTGTTCTAGTCACAATTAGCAGCGTTATCTAGATGTTTCTGCGGAGAATATAAATTGAGCGCTGAGAAGTGGAGCGGGCAGTGGTAGTTCAACGACCACCGAGAAAGCATGCTGCTATCACCGCCGTCTATTCAGGGAGTTCATGTGCACTACAAGAGGTCGAAATTTTTTGTTGTATTTCTGACACCTTATGATAAATTCATGGAAAGCGTTGCGTGTCAGCACTTCTTCGAGCGCCTCCTATACTCAAATATTCACCGCTTAGATGTTTCCGTGCCATGCAACCGCACTAAAATTGGAGCAAGGCGCTCTACAGCTACACGAGGTTTCTTCGCTAACGTACACAGGGAGCAGAGTGATAGCTGAGAGATGCCAGCGGGCCCGCAGCACGGCCCATGGTCGGTTTCCTCTTGAGCCGTTGCCCGTAGGCGAACTTAGCTGGGCTGTGACCGTGTTTATTTACACTCGTGATTTTCCTTCCAAACAGCTGCTGCCGCGAGAATTCTCCATGGCTCCCCTCCCCCTGAACGGACTGTAGTATTAACTCTTCGCTGTACTGCCCCTGCTGTTGTTTTCTTCAGCATAGCACATACTACCCCCTCCCCCCCCCCCTTCGGCGAATCCACAGCATTATTTGCATTGTGACGCGATTTAGGCCATTTGCACTCGAGTTGGAATCGTTCAAATCGCTCCTCCGTAACTGCTGGAAATGTAAAACAAAAAAAAAAAAACGGGAAGCTCAGGAGCGCTGTTCCTACTTGCTGGCAACGGGACCTGTAAGCGCTTTCCTTTGGGGCATATGCATTGTTATTAAATTTCAATTGTTGCTTAACAAAACGCACTGCAAATGTAGCATTTCGATCACGTGTCACTAATGAAGCTCTGGGCTGTTTCCGCCATATTCCTGCATGCTGGCATGATAAGTTTAATAAGTGACGCATTAATTTGTCTGTCAGTGTTAGGCGTAATATGCGGCTTGAAGGCCGTTTTGCTAAATGAGCGGCAAATTCGGAATAAGCAAGACGGGTGTGCTTCCAAATTAGTTACCCCCCGGTTCGCCTTCGAGATAATATTTCGTTGGAAGTTATGTCAATTTTTCTTAAGTTCGACGCTTCCGAAAGAGCTGCAAAGCTCTCCCCTTTAGCGGTATTGCTACGCTCAGCTGAATGGCAATGAGTGATAACTCTATCATTTTTTTTTATTTCCAATAAAAATACTCAAAATGATATGAATACACCAAAGCATTAGTTCAAAAGGGAATTGATATATTAGAACTGTTCTTGTTCTTTAATGCTATATGTTCCATGAAAACTGCTTGAGTTCAACATAAGTTACGCAGTGCAATATTTTTTTTACAATGCATTCTGTTCCTTCTGTATGGAAGATGCAATTTTCTTCTCAGTTCCTCCCTTTGTGAAGGGGCGGCTGTCATTCTTCTCGGGCTTTTTAATGTAGCATTATGCTTCAGGCGCTTTCAGCTCCATGTCATGCCACAAATAAAAGTTTGCTTCGCAGTTGCAGTGGGCTAAAATGGCATCGAAAAGAAAATTGGACTGGAAGATTTCTTTCCAACGCTGCGACACACATATGCACACTGTTTGGTGTTTAGCACATTTAGGAAATGTATGACCTCATATGTCTCTTCCTCGCTCAACACTAACGATAGATCCCGCCGGGGTGGCGCAGCGGTTACAGCGTTCGACTACTATGCCCAAGGATGCGGAATCGAATCCCGGCCTCGGCGGCCGCTTTTCGTTGCAGGTGAAAAGCTAGGCACCCGTGTACTGTCCGATGTCAGTGCATGTTAAAGAATCTCAGGTGGTCGAAATTTCTGAAGTCCTCCACAACAGAGTCTCTCATAGCCTGAGATGCTTTTGGACGTGAAACCTCATAAACCAAACCAACTAACGATAGAATTGTGGTAAAAATGTCTTTACAACCACGCCTCCTCTCTCCTCTTGGTGTGCCCTGGAGCTGCTTGGGTCCAATTCTTTTTCAAAAGGGCTCGTATGGAAGTGAATATACAAAGCGACAGCACATGCAGCGCCTACCGTATATGGCACACGGTATGCAGTAGGCTCGCGCCGTACCAGGAGGGTGGACGGGCTGGGAGTGAGGCAAGCCTCACAACACACCAGTAAGGTGCGGCCCAGGCTGCTTGCTGTCACGGGTCTCTACATCAATGCTTGTCTGAGCGCGAGGTGTCGGCGCCGGCGGCGGAATACGGGTGTCGTCTGCTTCTAACTACGCGATGCAACTAAACATGCGGTGGAACTCAAATTAAGCACTCCTGTAACAACGAACCTTGCTCCGGCGGTTACTCTAAACAACGACAGTCGCAATCTGATTTGCTGTTAATCTTTTTTTTTTTGTGTGTGTATGAACTCGGGGCGGGGCACAGGGAGATCTCGAGCAGTTTGATACCACCGGTACGAGCTAGCGAGGTGAAACTGGCCGCACATACAACTCTTGCGTGCCCTGTGCGGCGCTGGATTGAGGTAGAACGAAATGAAGAAGATTGTTTGCACGGTAAAAAAAAAGAAGAACTGAACAAGGGTAAATAGGGTAAGCCTCAGGTCGCAGATGAGCCAACGTTTCGACAAGTGGACATGTCTTCGTCCGCTTCTGCGGCGCTGGTTATGCTGCCTCTGATTCCTGGCTTCCCTAACATATAATATTAACAAAGTTTTAGGTTAAGGAAATCGACAAACCCAGCCGTCTCGGATGATGTAAAAAGGTGATATGCGATAGCCTAAACACCGCGTTCTTTCGAAAAGTCGCCACTGTTGGGGTATCTTGACATTGGTTTGAGAATTGGTCGCATCATAAACGGCCTCCCAAAAACATTCTGGGGCCGGCAGGATCATGGCGTCGCAACCATATGATCTGGCGCGGCTATTTTAAACACACTGCATTAGACAAAGCAAACGACCTGGGGAAGAGTCCAAATGACGCTGAATTCGGCAAGGATGCTCCTCAAATGTGGGTTTTTTAGATGCAATTTTGTTTTCAAATTCATTTACCGCTATTAGATTTTTAACCCAGGGTGGTAAGCAGAGGGTATAGGCGAAATCGGAAAATCGCAAGACGAGCGGTCGGAAATAAGAATGCAATCCTGAAAACAACTGGAGCTCATTTCGGGTCCGCGGTCATTGGAATGATTCAACTTCACTAGTCCTCTGTGGATAGGGTAAAACGCCTTCGCTGTAGACGACATGTTCGAGTACCAGCACTTGGCGTTCGCCAAAATGGTACTATTTAAAATTCAGGACAATCCCAGCCTTCTGCAAGCAGTCATAGCCAGCTGCAAAAATAAAGCCGTATAAGTGACACATGCACATTTCTCATTGCAGGCCATGGAGTATTCTGTCCATAAATATTTCGAATCTAGCCTGCACATTACACACATCGAAGGGCATTAGGTTAAATTTATACAGGCTGGCCGTCTATCGTAATAAATGCTCTTTTTGCTTGTCCATGCAGTCAACCAGAATCTGCCTATTTCCCGATTGCAAATCGAAAGATGAGAAAGATGAGAATTTTCGATGCGAGGGAAAGGATAAACATTGTTTTTATTGATAGAGTCGAGGCAATGGTAGTCGATGCAGAACATCTATGTTCCGCCTTAACGCCTTCTTCAACATGTCTTGGTCTTGCTTGATAATGACCTTGTACTCTGAAGGCCACACGGGGTAAAGCTTTAGGTGGATCGGGTGCGCAGATCCAGTGCCAATCCTATGGCGGACTCGAGACGGCAGAAAACGTTGGGAGCCGTCGAACTGCTCAAAATTGAAGAGGCAGGCGTGCTGGGACGAGATGTTCATCAAGGTCTGGCATTGCGATGGGCTCAGCGGTGAGCTGATCATTGGAGGAAGTTCCTGCTCAGCATTAAAGTGAGCAGCGGGTTTGTAAAGTGAAGAGTAATGAAAGTCGCATTGTTTGGCATAGCTACTCTACCTAAGGCAAGTTTCGAGACCACCGAAAAAAATTTCGATGGTGAATGTATAGTTCACAGTTTGGCACAGCCCTCTTTCACAGAAGAATCGCTAACAATTAACAATCGCGTTTGACAATAACTGTAGCGCCGCACATAGGCAGAAAGTGAATTCCCAAGATCGTGTCCTGTGTAGAGAAAGACAGTACCGTGAAAGCTGCCGGAAATATTGTGCCGCCCAAGAAACGCTAACGCTACGCACCCTGACCGGAAACAACTTCTCACTCACTTCATAAAAAGGAGCTTTTTCCCGCGCAAATTTAACTTTCTTCCCCAAAAGTTGTTAAAAGCTTGTATTCATTAATGAAAAGGTAATACCAGGTCTACTAACGCCATTTTAGAGCATCCGTCGACAAGCACGTTAACTTTGTTCTTCTTCGTGTAAATAGAGGAGAAATGCGAGGCACCAGTGCACATTGTCCAGTGACCACGTCTCCATCTGTCGGGCCCACTGACTCTCTGGCAACTAGAACGGCTCCAGGTGACGAAGACCGGCACGGGCTGGAAGGGAGAGGCGGTGTCCCGGTACTGTTCGATGCCGGTGGTAGATCACGGAACTGCGCATTCCTACCTCTAAAATGTGGGTGTCGCTACTGATTTGCAACACTGAAAGTAGCTGAATGACTGATTTCGCTCATATCCGGACGATTAAGTCAAATTTCAGATTTCCAGGGAGGGTAAACTTCGGAGGCGGCCCATCCAAATTTGAAAATCACTATTGAATTGACCATACTCGAATTAGGTTAGACAGCGATATTCATCCAATTATCCCGCGGTGAAATTTTGGAGGTCCAGGCGGCTAAATGTTGGGGCTGGCCCATTCTTATTTGACGGTTGCCTTTGAAATGACCGTGCTCCAAATATAATGGTTACCAAATGAGTTATTGTTACATACAACGATTGGCCGACACTTCGTGCGGACTTTTGCGGACGTGGTATGTCGTCTTAGTCCAGAACTTCCGTCCAGCCATTAATGAGCTAAGTAAGGCTTTCGCTTTAAAATTGTGATCACGGTGGTCAGTTTAAACCTAATACTCCTGGCTGACAGCTGATAGTAATATACCAAATGGTAATATTGTTACGTGGAAGATCTGGAGTCCGAAAGCTCTCCGCACAGCTAACGTTGATTATGGCACCGATTTCACAGCACTCAGCGTCGTCGTCTTCTCGGAATCTGTTGCACTTCTTCATCCTCATCCCTTACAGCGAAAACAGCTGAGTAACGCTACCACCCCGCTGGAAAAGCACCGTCCCGATGAGGTCTATGTTAGCGAAACAGAACGTTGTTGATAGGGCTTTAGACAGGACACATGCACTATTTCGGAGGTTGGAGCTGTGGACAGGTACTTCGGAAACACAGATTCAACTTCGTAGGTGACATCGGTCACGGGGCGCAAAACACGGTAAGGGTCAGTGTAACGGGGCAAAAGTTTTTCACACAAGCCCACTCGACGGCACGGGAGCCACAGCAAAACGAGAGATCCAGGAGTGTAGTGGACATCACGCTGGCGGCTGTCGTACTGGAACTTTTGGGAGTCTTGGGATGCAGACAGCCTGGCATGAGCTATCCGGCGGGCACCAAGAGCGCGGGCCACGGCATCACTGGCTTAAGTACTGGTGGCGTCTGCCGCGGGTAGGGAGGTGTCGAAGCGTAGTAACAAGTGTCAAATGGGGAGTATCCTGCGGTAGAATGGACAGATGAATTGTAGGCGAATGTCACAAAGGGGAGATGAACGTCCCAATCTCAATGGTCGTCAGACACATACATGGCTAGGATGTCTGTGAGTGTACGGTTTAGGCGTTCCGTGAGGCCGTTGGTCTGGGGGTGATAGGCGGTGGTGAATTTGTGACGGACAGAACACGAACGGAGGATTTCTTCAACCACTCGCGAAAGGAAACAGCGGCCACTGTCAGTTAGTAGTTCACGAGGAGCACCATGATGAAGAATCACGTTTTCTAGAAGGAAGTCAGCGACGCTGTGGCGCAGCTGGTCGGGATGGCTCGCGTAATATCATACCGAGTAGCGTAATCGGTGGCGACGGCGATCCATTTGTTCCCCAAGGCGGAAACTGGAAAGGGGTCAAGGAGGTCAACGCCTATACGGGAAAACGGGTCAGTTGGTATGGGTATCGGCTGCATATGACCTGAAGGCAAAATTGTTGGCTTTTTCCGACGCTGACACAGTTCACATGCGGCAATGTACTGCTGGACAGAGAGGTAGAGCCCCAGTCAGTAGAAACGTCGGCGTAGGCTGTCGTATGTGCGAGAGACACCCAGGTGGCCAGCCGTGGGACCATCATGGAACTGTTCAAGGATGGGGGAACGCAGGTGTTGGGGAACGACCAGCAAAAGGTCTGTGCGATCTGGTCGCATGTTACGTCGGTATAGGGTGTTATCGTGGAGCACAAATAAGGCGAGAGATGGGCCAGGGTGGTCGGAGGTAAGACGGAGGATAATGGAGTGCAGAGGAGGATCTAAGTGCTGTTCCTTGGCAATGTTAGCAAAGGCCAAGACAGACAAGACACATGCATAATCGTCAGAGTCTGTAGGACTAGGGGAGTCGACGAGATGACGTGACAAACAGTCTGCATCTTGGTGAAGCCAGCCGGACTTGTAGACGACGAAAAATATGTATTCTTGTAATCGTAGCGCCCAGCGCCCCAAACGGCCAGTTGGATATTTCAGAGAGGAAATCCAGCACAAGGCTTGATGGTCTGTTATCACAGTAAAAGGGCGACCAAACAAATAAGGGCGGAATTTCGTAATAGCCCAGACAAGCGCCAGGCACTCTCGCTCTGTGATAGAATAATTTTGTTCGGGTCTTGAGAGGAGGCGGCTGGCATGCGCAATCACCCTTCTACGGCCGTGTTGTCGCTGAGCGAGTATAGCTCCTATTCCACGGCCACTTGCGTCGGTACGGAGTTCAGTATCGGCGGAAAGGTTGAAGTGGTCCAAGACTGGTGGAGTAGTTAGAGCAGCAATAAGCTCTGAGAAAGCTGCAACTTGTTCAAGCCCCCAATAGAATGAAACGTCTTTCTTGAGGAGTTGGGTGAGCGGACGAGCAAGGACTGCGAAGTTCGGGACGAATCGCCGGAAATAGGAACATAGGCCAATAAAGCTTCCGACATCGCTGGATGAACGCGGAGTGGGAAAATCTCTAACGGCACGTATCTTGTCAGGGTCAGGCTGAACGCCGGAAGCATTAACCAAGTGACCAAGGACTTTGATTTCCCAATGGCCGAAACTGCATTTCTTTGAGTTGAGAAGACTGGCGCTGCGGAATAGCTAGAGAATGGTAGAAAGGCGAGAGAGGTGGCTGCCAAAAGTGGACGAGAAAACAATGACGTCGTCTAAGTAACAAAGGCAAGTCGTCCACTTGAAGCCGCGGAGCAACGAGTCCATCATCCGTTCGAAAGTTGCAGGGGCATTACATAGGCCAAAAGGCATGACTTTAAATTGATAGAGGCCGTCAGGGGTGATGAACGCTGTTTTTTCACGGTCTCTCTCGTTGACTGAAATCTGCCAGTAGCCGAAACGAAGGTCGATGTATTAAAGTAGCTGGCTCCGTGCAAACCATCAAGCGCGTCGTCGATGCGCGGAAGAGGATATACATTTTTTGGTTATCTTATTCAAATAATGGTAGTCAACGCAGAATCTCCAACTGTTATCCTTCTTTTTGACCAACACGACAGGAGATGCCCAAGGGCTTCTGGAAGGCTCGACGATGTCGTTCGCTAACATCTTTTCGACCTCCGTTTGAATGACGCGTCGCTCGGCAAGCGAAACACGATAGGGCTGCCTGCGAATAGGACTGGCGTCCCCGTTGTCAATGCGGTGGGTGGCAGCTGTCGTTTGACCCAATGGGCGGGTACCGAAGGCAAAAAGGTCACTGTAGGTAAACAAAAGCTTGTGTAACTCAGGGGCAAATTCAGGTTGCAGATCAGCTGCAATCATGCTGTTAAGCGGATCAGGGCGCGATGTGGACGACCAGGGGGTGTTGGCAGGGATGGCAGTTGTATGATCTGTAGACAGAGCTGAATTGGCAGAATCGGTCGTCGGGGACAGCGCAGCTAATGAAATTCCCTCGGGCAGAACTTGAGTTGAAAAGTTGAAGTTAAGGACAGGGAGAGTGGTGCGGTTCTGGGAGATGTGCACAATTAGATGAGGAAGGGTGACGTGCCGCTGCAGCATGACATCAGTAATGGGACAAGCGAGATAGTCGCCATCTGGGACGGGTGGAAATGGCGACATAGGGATGTAAACGGCAGTTTCAGGAGGAAGGCGGCTAAACTGTGCTGATCGAAGGCGGGGTGAGCAGGAGGGGTCTTCAGAGCAGAGCGGAAGGTCCAAGCGAAGTAGGCTGCTAGAGCAGTCAATAAGGGCAGAGTGGGCTGTTAAGAAGTCAATGCCAAGGATAACGTCGTGGGGGAATTCATGTAGGACGGTGAACAACACTGGGGCATGACGGTCAGCAATTGTAACTCACGCCGCACACATGCTAACCGCGGCAGAAGTGCTGTCATTGGCGACGCGAACTGTGCACGAGACGGCTGGCGTAAGGACTTTCTTGAGGCGACGGGAAATGAGGGGCTGAGAACGGACAGTTGGGCGCCTCTATCAATTAGAGCAGAAACGGGAACTGCATCCACAAAGACGACGATACGGTTATTTTGTAGGGCAAGGGTCAACAGAGGTTTTTCGGTCCGGGTCGCAAATGCAGCGTCACCTCCTCGATTTGCATTGGCTAGTTTTCCGGTAAGTGGCCAGAATAGGACTGTGGCGAACTGCGGCGAGGAAGAGGAGAACGCGAACGTCGTGCTTGCAGGGATGGTGAACGGTTGGCAGCACGGACAGTGGAACCGGGTTCAGCATGGGTCTGGTCGAGGCGAGGTGAGGAATAGCGAGGGGCATAGTTTCCGCGGCGGTCGACGTAGGTGACCTGACGAGATGGCGTATATCAGCGGCTATGGCAGTGAGGGGAAATGTTGCCTACGCGAGAACAGTAAATCAGATGGGGCGATTGTCATGGGTACGCCATTCATTTATGCTGCGGTACCGATATCGGGGCGAGAAACCGGCGCTCGATGAAGCAGCAGCAATCACTGGAGGGGCACGTCCTGAATCCACGATGTCGGTGGCGTTGGCACAAAGGAGGCCCATATTCGCAACTTCTTGGCGAACAACAGCCTTAATAAGTGATATAGTAGCCAGGGTGTTGTCCGGTCTATGCGACAGTGAGGCCGTCGGAGTCATTGCCTCAAGCTCTTGGCGCACAATGCCTGTCAAAGTGCTGTCGATAGCAGGCGGTCGAAGAGTCGGGAGATCGATACAGGAGGAGCTAGCAGCCGTGTTCGGCAGCCGGTCGAAACGGTGAGATATGCGCCTCTGTTTCGCCTGTTCGAAACGTCGGCGCACCTGCAGCACGAGGTCACAGTGGATCAATCCCTGCACAACAGGAGGTTGAAGGCATCGTCGGCAATGCCTTTCACTATATGGCCAACTTTATCCTCCTCAGGCATGCCTTGGTCGACTAAGCGGCATAGAGACAGGACGTCTTGAATGTAAGTGAGATAAGACTCCGTAGACGTTTGGGCGCGAGAGGCGAGCGCTTTCTTGGCGGCGATTTGGCGGCCAATAGGCCTTCCAAACAGGTCGTGTAGCTTCTGTTTGCAGATATCCCATGATGTTAGGTCGTCTTCGTAGGTTTCAAACCACACCCGCGCGGTTCCAGCCAAGTAGAAGATTGCATTCGCGAGCATGAGTGTGGGATCCCACCGGTTGTGCTTACTCACGCGCTCGTATCGGGCTAGCCAGTCGTATACATCGACGTCGTCGGTCCCGCAGAAGGTTCCGGGGTCACGGGGGTGGGCCATTACAACAGCCGGTGCGGCGGCTTTAGAGGTAGAGGCGTCTGTAGTCATTGTAGTGGTTCCGACGTGCGGCCGCTGCGGAGGTCCAGCTTGAGACAGGGGATCGAAAAGATTCACCTTTACCGTTACGTGGAAGATCTACATCCGAAAGCTCTCCACACAGCTTAAGTTGATGAGGGCACCGATTTCACAAGACTCAGCGTCGTCGTCTTTCTGTTGCATTTCTTCATCCTCATCACGAATACAGCTAAGTAACAATATTATCGCGGAGGTTAAGAAGTCAGGTTTGTCGTTTCTATACATTTGAGGTTATTGAAAATAAAGAAAATGAGTCGCAGGAAAGCATCAAATCATTTTGCTCCACTTCCCGGCCCTCTTTTATACTGCCGTTAATTTTACTTCACACAGAAAGCAGTGTTCTTTAATATGTACTAAGCTTTCCACGTGGCTTCCTCGTTAGCCTGGAAATCACCCGACACTGCGGCCAGGTATTTTCTGTGCCTTCTTTTTCCTGCGCTGAGTTTCCTTGTGAGGGGCTTAGTTGTGAGAGACTGCTTCATAAAACTGCCAAAGGTAAACTTTAAAATTATAACAGGAATCACACCTGGTATAAAAGTTTCCTATTGGTGGCCTATCGGCATGTTGCTTGGAGCCCCGCATAGGCTGTGGTAAATTTTAACCGAGATGAGAAATTTATTGACGATTAGATCAAGGACACTAGGATGGGTTCCCAGTTATTGGCATTGCTATGTTCGCCCACAAGAAGAACAAAGCAGGTTCAAGCTCAAGTGAAGAGCAAACCTTTTTATAACTGTAAAGTGTGGCCAGTATGAATTTAGCTTTGTAGTTAGGTCAACTTCTTAATGTTGACGAGGTGGTCATAGGAGAGTGAGAGACAGAAGACTACCTTCTTGAAATGCACGTTTTCTGTATATATAAATGTTTGCTAAGGAACGGAGATTACTAAATTTTTGCTAAGGGACGGAGATTATAGAGAGGACAGGACAAACCGTACGTGTCGATGGATAGTACTTTAGTGCATTTAGTTACTAACATTTGCATAGAGTCATATTTTTCTATCAAACATGGCGCTCCAACAATGTGTTCAACTCGAGATCTCGCTTAGAAACCAGGTATCAATTTCGAACTTCGTTATTTTATCTGCATTTATATGCACATAATGAGAAGTCCTCATTAACCAATGGCAACCGTTAATCTCATATTATACTAAAGAAATAGCACAGAGAGCGAATAAAAATCTGGAGAAGAATTTAGACTTAACCTCAAGGATGAGACGTGATAACGGGAATGACTCCCATTTTCGAAGTTTCCATGCATGTCCTTGTGTACATCGATTTTGCTATTTGCTCGATTACTAAATCCTTTATTTCTTCATCCACCATCTCACACATACATTTTATCACACTGTTTTATGTGAATTATGTGAACGGCCAACCAACGTGGATATAACGTTGCACTTAATCAAGCTGTATGAGTGTGCCTGCGTGATCTAGGATAGGTTGTGTACCTCGGAATCCAGAGGTCCTGGAGGTTGATTGATAGCTCACCATTCCATCAGAAAGGGGAGGCCTGAGTTGCCAGCTCCTGTCAAATCAGACATGCCATGTGGTCTCGTTACGTCAGGCAACCTTACCTTCAATCGGTGCTCGGCCATGCCAGTCACCAACGAGCACCTGCCTTAGCTATGCCTGTGTTTTTTCGCTCACAACGGCGAGGCCAGACTTTTCTTCCCCAGTCAAATGAAAACACCGAGTAACTTGCATGGTTGCCTGGAGTGTGGCACTGTAGGTGTAGGACAATCCAGATTGCAACATTTCGCAAGAAATATGTCACCACCCCTCACACACCAATTTTGTTTGCTTCAAGATCTGAACATATCGCCTTTATTTCATGTCACAATGGCAGTGCATACAAAGGGCATACAAAATGAACTCTACGATTGCCTCTTAGCAAAAGAATCAACGTTTTTTTTTCAGCGGAGAGGCAAGTTGTCTTTTATCGTTTTATTGTGAGTTACTTTAACAGAAAAGTATATTTCCTAGAGTACCTTCGAAATGATTCACATACAACCAATCACGTTATTACCTTGCGGTTTGTGCGCATTATCTTGCTCTTTTTTCCGGGATAGAGATTTCCTCTGGAAAGTGTTATACGTTTGCCAACACTGCTTGCAGAAGCTTCGTTTCTGCAACTTGAATGGTGTTGTTTTTGCCAAACAAACAGGGCCTTATTTTCTTTCATTCATTTATCGCCATGACCATACAGTTGTCGAATAACTTTTATTGCGTGAATAGCTGAAAAGTGATTTAAAGCCAGTGCGAACTTCTCGTATAAGAACTATCTCAATGTGAGATGCTGGTATTCGTCATATAGAGAGCTTGGTGCCTTCTTGCCCGCTATAGTGCACATTCCTATTGTAGCGTAATTTGGTTTTGGTGAGCATTTGCAGCCTTTCTTGCATCCACCTCCATTATAGGGATCGTGGCACTGAAAAAAGTTGCATGCGTTTAGCAAAAGAACAAATACGTCTCGCTATTCACGTATTTGGCCCTTCAGGAAATCGCCATCACTTCCTCCATTTTTAAGACAATAATCGTTATGCCAGCCAACAAAGCAAAATGAACAAACATGTTAGAGCGTAAGCCGGAAATCATTTTAGGTACAATGTATATTGCCATTTTTGCAGAAGTTTGCAGAGAAAATAAAATTATGAGCGCGATATACAGGAGTATATTCAATTGAACTTTTCGTTTGCTTCATCCCACAGCTGCTGTCATTTTCGCAAGGCTGTCATGTCGTTATGTCCAAGGCTATCCAGAACATAAAAAGCATGTTTTCCGGCATCTTTAAAATGGATCATTTGGGACGTTGGAACGTCATCCAAAGAATAATAAAGGGGCAGTATTTCAAGTCGCACGTGCGCTAGACACTCGGCTGTATCAGAACTATAATATTTGCGAAGTGGCTACCAAATTATTATATTGGCGAGAGCATTAAGATCTCCAGATTAGATACAAGAAGCAACGACAAGCACCTCGACCACTAAGAATATATCCGTGAAGACTGACATTTTTCTAAAGCACTGTCGCCATTCTTCTGACAGAAAACAAAACCTTACAGGACTGCATTTAATTCTCATTAAGAGCAAAAATGGCAAAAGCCACTTTACAATGCTAGTTAGTTTATTTCGCTAACTTCTCATAAGGCATACTATAGTAAGTCATGCAACTCGTTTTCTACCAGACACTAAAGAAGGCTTTTGCTTTAATGTTATCTGTTTTCCTCTTGGAGAAATCATCCTCCCTCGTCGCCGACAGTGTTATTTCCTGAAGAATTCGTGTGCTAGACGCCCTCCTCCCTGCACAAGTCCACAGGAGGTGGCCAACATGAACATCCACCTCTGCAGCCGGTGTTGAACATTTCGGGCAGGTGGTCGGTCCTATGTCTTGAGTCCCATCGACACTTGACCGACGGGGTAAGGCCGCCCCAGCCCTTATCCGTTTAAGGGATACCTCCTCCAGTCTACTTAAGTCTTTAGGGAGGCGGTAAGTACACGGTAGGATGAGGGTACGTGTACGTTTCCGCAAAGAGGATGCTACGATGGGGATAACGGAGTGGGCATCGAAGGGTAGGTTGGTGAGGGAGTGCAATAGTGTTTACAACTTGGCGTGTGAGGTCGCAACTTTTCTCTGCTCAGCGTTCTCAGTAATAACTTGTGTCCAGTGCACCTGGAAGCATATATTTGTTTCCTTATTAAGTGCATGAATCCTCTGGGTTACATGTAGTGTCTTTGTCACTATCAGTTATTTTTTTATGGCAGCTTAGCCGTCTGTATAGATGTTCGCTTCTGTTATGGACTCTATTTTGTTCAGGCCGTTATAGCATCGTGAATTGCATAAAGTTCCATCAGAACCGCGTCCGAATGTTCTGTTTTGTATTCATTGTGTACGTTTAGCTCTTCGTGAGTAGGGCTGGTAGCTGATGCTCTGCAGCCATTCTCTATAACCGATGCGTCTGTTTATGTAATACAAGTTCCTGGGAGTACATCAACCACAGGTCGAGACGCCGGCTTATTCTTACAACGTAGCTTAGTCGTTTTGTTCGCAGTAATAGTCGTGAACTCCCATGGAGGAAGGTCAGCCATTTTCGGTATTTGCTTTGTCACCGCATTGATCAAGGATGCCATTGGTATAACATATTTTCGTTTCATATATCTTGCGGCATCGCGCTGATCAATGAGCTCTGTCAGTGTGTTGAGCGGCGCCTAATTCTGATGAATAGGGATGGGGGTAAGTTTTGGTAAGGCAGTTATTGTGCGCATTGCGTTCCTATTTATTGTTTCGAACTCCGCCCACTGTCGCCTTGTGAATCTTTAGAAGAGGGCATGGTATTGTATCCTAGGCTGAAGCACCGATTGTACAAGATGTCTTGCCATCTCCATTCGGCCTTCTGCTCTCCTTGACGAAATTCGTTTTTTAGGTGTAAGGAAGGCGCAGCTGCTTTTTTGATCACATGGAGCCATTGTGTTCCTTTGCCATATTTATGAATCTCTAGGCCAAGAACTCAGCTTGTCCACCTCTTATATAGACTAATTTCCAGTTTCAGAGGTGCTCTTTTCGTTACCAATAGTTTTATTCAATTCTTATTTGCAACATGTATAGCTGGACTTTTGGTGTGACACTGCATCGCGTATGCACTCATCTACTGTATTTACAGCCTTCTGTAAATAATGTATTGTGTCTCAAGGCGTTTATGAGTAGACCATATTGTGACATCGTCTTGTAAATAATGAACTGCACCTCTGGTATTTTAGCTAATTTCAACGCCATGGAATGAGTGCGATATTAAACAACAATGCCGTTTTGATCCTTGTGGCACGTCTCTTACTAAGGTGAAATCACCGATTTGTTGTCATTTATCCGGACAGAAAATCTTTATGGCCTGAAGGAAACTGTCCATACTTTACATGTTGTTAAATACCTTGGCATGTAACATGTTATCGTGTGCCTTTGCCACGTCGGTAACAACCACAGTGTGTACAAGGTGGCAATGAAGCGACACATGTACGACCTCCTGTGCTAGTATAGCAGAGCCAGTTCCTGTGTCAAGGCTTGTGCGCGGAATCGAAATTGCCGAGAATGGTATTTTTGCTGCCTTGCCAGCCACCATGAGAAGCGGGTGGCTATCATCATTTTATTTCATAAATCTTTCAAATTCTGGGCGTTAGCGATATTGGCTGCAAAGATTGTAGGCTTGTAGGAGGTTTCCAAACTTTGGTATTGGTACCATCACCGAATGTTTCCAGCCGACTGGAATTTCTCCTCCTTACCATACCTCATTTATCACATAAAGCAATCTCCCAAATGCGTCTCTTTCTAAACTCTTGAATACCTTATGAGGGACATTCTCATGCCCATGTGCAGTTTTACCATTTGCTTCTTTGATAGCAGCCAATAACTCCAATTTGGTAAATGGCGATATTATTGCCTTTATCAACCATGTCCTTCGTCGGTGGACGAGCGGGACATTGAGCATGTTTCAGGAAGAAAAGGACTACAGCCTGATCTGCAAACTCCTCTGTTGTGAGTTTTAATGCTATTCAAATACTTTCTGCATAATATTTGATCTGTCGTTCTTTTAGTTAAATCTAAATAATTGCATCGGAGTTATCATAGCAACTATCATAATTATCAAATAAATTCACCATCATTAAGAATAATACTGTAATCATTATCATTATCTTTAACTGCATCGTATTTGTCATGAATTGTGATCTGTTCCTGCGAGCCCGGCGTTGAGTAGTGGTTTGCGCAGTTGGCAAGGGTGGGTTAACGCTTCGATTTGCAATAAGACCAATATTTTTCCTTGAAGTGCAAGTGAGAAGTACGTTTTGTGCTGACTATTTCTGTACACGCCACACGTAATGCAAGAAAGGGTTGCGCCTTAATAATGGAATTCAGTATGACAAAAAGCATGAACAGTAATTACTGGCGCTTTTTCCCCGGGCGCTTTTTTTGCTTTTGCTTTCTTAAATATAATATTTCCTTTATCGAAGTACTGCAACGCACTCATGTATTAGAAGTGAAACAGAGACACAGGAAAATAGCACTTTCAACTTGACCTTCATTTTACGTCTTCATTTGAATGCACTGTACGGCGTTGTAAAACTTTGAGTAAGATAGTACGCCTGAAGATTCCTTTCTCAGGTCTACATTTATTCGTTTGAGTAATGTTCATTCTGAACGATTAGGTTCATTCTCCATGCGTGTCGTCTATTGCTATCTTTATATTACATTATCAGTTGATACCCCACTACTCAAAAATTGTCTAACATCGGCATGGGTGTGTAACGTCTACATTGCGGGCACTCACTAAACTCAAACTTCAGCTGTATTCTAAGAACGTACAGCCGGCACCCACATACCTTCTCCCACTTTTCACAAACTTCAATTCATCTCCACCTAATCTCCAGTGAGGAAAAGCTGACGACCATCCTAGAATCTCCAGAAGCTTCCCGATGCCATAAATTCCGCAAATTACGCGTCTGTTCGTTAAAACGTGTATAGGAAATGCAGAAAACTTGTAGATGCTATTGTTGAGCAACGCATCGCAGCAAAATTCACAAACATTGGCGGTCCGTATTTTTCAAATGTTTAGTCGCCAACTTCTCAGGAAGCAAAATGATATTAGTAATGGAGAGTTAGGAAAAATTGTCTGTTGATGATGCAGACGGTAAAACTCAAGTCCACGCAAAAGTCCCAAAAGTTAAAGTGCCGTGCCCCCCTCCCCTCCACCCTTTCACAAGCCCGCAGTGGTTAGGGCGCTCGGCAACTGTGCCCAGGGAAGCGGGATTGAATCCCGGTCGTTGCAGCAGCTTTTCAATGGAGGCGAAAAGCAAGGCGCTCATGTGCTGTGCGATATCAGTGCATGCTGAAGAACTACAAGTGGCCAAAATTTCCGGAGCCCTCCAGTACGGCGTCTGTCATAGCTTGAGTCGCTTTGTGACGTTATGCCTCACACACACACACACACACACACACACTCACACACACACACACACACACAC
>JAJIZL010020340.1:1024824-1089908 GCA_023969395.1 Amblyomma maculatum
TACTGTACACACACACACACACACACACACACACACACACACACACACACACACACACACACACACACACACAAAATATGAAATTCAAGTTCTGGGAGCCCTTTTCAACGGTGCTAAACGCAAGACGCCCTTGTGCAGCGTAATGTGGGTTCACGTTGATCTCAAGGTTGTGAGAAATATTGCTTAGTCTATCGATCACTAAACTGTCCCCATAACATGAGTCGCTCATGGGTGTTAATTAAACTATATAACCGCAGGTACGCACACACGCATGCACAGGCAACTACACTCGACCACGTTTGTGCACGCCGGACTGTGCGAAACAGAAACCAGGTTAGAGAAAACAATTGTCAGGGGTTCTGAAATATATGTTGCTCTTTCCTGAGCATGACGTAGGATGCTGTCTGCGCTTGACATCAACTATCGACACCGTCAGAGCAGGACTGTGCTGGGTACTGGCGGGCGGAGCGCAACCAGGCATATTGATACACTGCTGCCGCTTTCTCTGGCCTCGACCACGGAGTACGCACGTGACGCCATCACCGTAGCAACTATGGCCCGCGAAATCGCCCGTGATTGTCTCACGACCTCCAAGACCTACCAGAAGTCTGTCTACGACCGCCATTATTGCCCTGTATGCTATGCCCCACGGCCTCTCGTTCTCGTTTGGCCGCCTCCTCGCCGTGTCGGTCTTTCCGAGAAACTCCTTCGTCAGTAGAACAACCCTTACCGTGTGCTCCATCGGTAGAAAAGACGTGACATATGAGGTTGCCCGCCTCAATTCTCCGGCTTCATCCATCCGCCCTGCCACTGATGTTGTTCAGCTCTTTCGCCTCAAGCTGTACCATGCACCTGCTCCATTTCCTACTTAGCACCGGGGTGGTGCTTTCGCTGCCGAGAGTTATATCAAGAAACAACGAGAAACAACGAATTCTATGCTCGTGTGGAACGCGAGGACGACGAAGTAGGCCTATGTGGCTCGTGCTCGGCGCCGCCGCTGGCCTTTGTTCGTCAGCTACCCCTCTTAAATATCTGTAAAATACATCCACTCTTTGTGTGCAGGTATCTAAGTTACATTAGTAAAATGAGGGGATCATTACGAGAGAAATACGAAGAGGGAAAATGATAACTATCCTAAATTAAATGATATATGATATTAGTGTGCAAGAATATGAAATAATTATGTAACCTCAAATATAATAGATTACAAAGTAAAACGCAACCCCCATATGCTGCCAATTTGGGATCCTAAATCGGCACATGCGAATTGCCTGGTATCTACTTCCTATTAAATAGTCTCTATGTTAACGTTTTTTAACAGGCAAAAAAGTGATTCGATCTCATTGAGGTTCATATGCTTTATTACACCTTTCACATATACGACTGTTTACCGGAGAGCTCAAAAGCGTTTAGCATTTCGCGTCCTCAAATGTTTCTGACTCCCCTGTCAGCAGGCGGTGGTGGTTAAAACATTTATTAGATAATACCTACATGCGAGAGAAAAACACGGTGAGGGGGGGGGGGCAGGCCCCAAAGGCCAGCCCCTTACAAAGTATAGTTTGGTTCCAGAGACCATGACTCTTGGTTAGAGCACGATGGCTCTCCAATGTAGAGCAACCAAGCAGGCCCGCCTTGTATCTCTCATTGGCAAGATAAGGGCAATGGCAGTAAGCGCGGTTAGAGGGGCGAACCTCGACCATACGGCACCAATAAAAAACGCGCACCCATATTGCGTGTATTGCTCATCAAAAGCCGGGTTTCAAATATTGTGTCATTGCCAGGCACAGTACTGCACTGATGTAAAAACGAAGGCGACAACGCTCCTCGATTTTGTTTTGCCCTTTTGCGAGGGAAGAGGGGTTGATAAAGGCAGTATGCGGTTTTGTACAAGTAGCGATTTCTTTTTAAGTAAGGACTGGATTAGGTTCTAGTTACTCAAGCGGCTGGGTTTGAGGCGGTGCCCGGTGGTTAGACATGCGGAATTAAGCGCCTGCGGCCTCCTTTCTTTCTAGTCCCGCATGTGCTGGGGCTCAGATGACGCCGCGTGTGTATGGCTATCCCGATACTATTTCTAGACGCGGGTTTATAGAGTCCTGCTACTGAGCTGTGTGTTCCTGCACAAAATCATGGATGCAGAGCTTTGTAGCAGGAATGTATTCAATAAACCCGAGTCTCATATTGTGCGCCGCTACACATAGGGACAATGTGGACCAGGGTGCACTGCGTCCCTCTTGGCTTCGTCTCAAAGGAAACCAACGTGTCATTGCTGCGGGGCTATTTTGAATTATGGCGGCTGGCTTACTTAGGTCGAGCAATGAAGCCTAATGAGAGTACACTGCTGGTAGGGACTCTAATCCATGAGTACATTTATTGTGAATTGTGATCCAACCTTCGCTGGATCATGGAAAAAGCAAGAGAGTTCCAGAAACCCATTTACTTCTGCTTTATTGATTATGCGAAAGCGTTTGACTGCGTAGATCACAGCAGATTGTGGCAAGCTCTCCAAGAGATGGGAGTTCCAATTCACCTCATCTGTCTCCTCAGGAACCTTTATGAAGGGCAAGAGGCCACAGTCAGAACTGGGCATGGTCTTACTGATTGGTTTCCGATTGAGAAAGGGGTGAGGCAAGGCTGCATACTGTCGCCCTGCCTATTTACCCTTTATGCAGAGTGCATCATGAGGAAGGCCGGTCTGGACGAGTCTTCAGCTGGAGTGAAGATTGCTGGAAAGCGTATCAACAACCTTAGATATGCGGATGATACCACTTTAATGGCAGAAAGTGAAGGGGAACTCAAGAGACTTCTGATGCGCGTACAAGAAGAGAGTGAGAAGTTTGGGCTTAAACTGAACATTAAAAAGACGAAGATCATGGCGTCTTGCCCTATCAAGTCCTGGCGCATCAATGGACAAGAAGTGGAAGCTGTGACAGATTTTCTGTTCTTGGGCGCCAAGATTACCTCGGAAGGAGACTGCAGCCATGAAATTAGGAGACGCCTGCTTCTGGGAAAGAGAGCAATGGTTAGCCTTGACCGCCTAGTAAAGAGCAGAGACATTAGTCTGCCAACCAAGATCCGTATAACCCGTGCTATGGTCTTTCCAGTTGTGATGTATGGATGCGAGAGTTGGACTGTGAAAAAGGCTGACCGCCGAAGAATTGACGCGTTTGAATTGTGGTGCTGGCGAAGACTCTTAAGAGTTCCTTGGACTGCCAGAAGATCAAATCAGTCGATATTGTCGACCATAAACCCTGACTGCTCATTGGAGGGTCAAATTCTAAAGTTAAAGCTCAGCTACTTTGGTCATCTGATGAGAAGAGAGGAGTCGCTGGAGAAAGATTTGGTGTTGGGAAAGGTTGAGGGTCGCCGGAGAAGGGGTAGGCAGCGAACGCGATGGTTAGATGGCATTCTCGAGGCATTGCAGATGAAGCTATGTGATGTTAAGAGATAGTGAGAGACCGGAAAGCGTGGCGTGACATGGTCCATAGGGTCACGAAGAGTCGGACATGACTGAACGCCTGAACTGAACTGATGGGATAGAGAATGATTGTTTGCGCTCAGAATATGGCCTCCCAGGGCTTTTGGATGTGGCACTGATTATGTATTGCAGAGATTAGGCTTCAGAATTACGAGGTTTAGCAGCAGATAGAAGAGAGACGACTGTGTTACAGGTATACAACAGTCAGCCTATGATATCTAGTGCAGAAAATTGCAAAATTAGAGGAAGGCAAATAAGTGGGCCCGAAGACGGAGACATCTGTCATGTGAGGGTTGCAGATGAGTACGTAGAGAGGGGATCTGGTGGTGCCTTCCCTTCAGTGGTGTAGGATATGTGGTAGGAGAGGGTATCATTCTAGGAGACTGTTTGGTCGCCCGGAACCAGTGTTCACAAGCAAACGCTAGAAGGCGCTCATTTCTAGGGATGACCCCATGGCAGCGTTCTTTACTGATCTGTTGGGGTTCAGCCAATAGTACAGATTGTGAGCTGAACATCAATGACTAGGTGTGCTTATGTCAGTCAGTTTTCACATTGATGCAAAAAGAACGTCGCAGAGGCTCATGTGATGGATACATGCATTCTACAAGGATCACCTACCTTTACAAGACCGCATTTTTCAATAACTTCTCTGACATCTGGGGGATACTCGTTCAGAGGCCTTCTGCAAAAAAAAAGAGACGCAGATGACCACACCATCGTACCTTGTAAGATTAAAATTAAAACAGAAATCAGATGAAACGCCACCCTTTCATGACATGTTTATAAAACGCATGAACCACTCATTCTGCTCTGAATATTTTAGTGGATTTGCCAAACAATTTAGGAAAGAATTACCACCCTGTTACGTCTATCGTTTTGCGACTGCAGCTGCCCTTGATCACGTGCTCCTTGCTTTGGAAAGCCTGTTTAGAGTTCAATCGCATGCAAGTCACAAAGGTAGCCAAAATGCATGTGGCGTCCCATGAGAAAGACTGCGGCATTAGTCATCTTTACTAAATGTCACCTCCTTAATGCAAAACGTTATAGTGAAGGTATGAGTACATTTATAAAGCTGGTGGTTGTACTTCGGTCGTGGCAAATATGCAGAAAATGACGCAGCCAAGGTTTGTGTCGCTGTGATCATCATGTACTGAAATTAAAAGTTGCTAGGCGCCTGGCACAAATCTGCATTGAACAGCCATGTGAAGAGCATATACTCGAGTCGAGAGGTACTGGTAATTCACATGAGTACGGCGCTGGCCCACAGTTGCCGGCAAGCGTTGCCTCTAAGCGGCACTCTACAATATTTTTTTTTTTTGCGTGAACATTGTACGCCATTGGCAAGACCAAGAAGGAAAGGCGACATCAGCGAATAATAAAAAATATACTACAATGACATACAACGTAGGCAAACTTGATTTGTGGAATCAAATATTAAAAGCGAAAATACATAACAGATTAACTTCAAACATGGCTAAAGAAGCCTGTGATGGCTCGAGTATAGAGTTCCAGTCTCTTCAGTAATGCGAGACAGAGAGGAAAATGTAAAAAAACTGGTTTAAAAACAATTGAATTGATCAAACGTTGTCATTATGTCGTATATTTGTTGCTAGCATCGAGGAAAGCTGAAGCGAAGGGTAAAGCCTTTCTTTATGCTTCATAAGGAGATTAAATTTCGCAAACGTTTGCCTTCTTATCTGCAGTAGTTCAATACCATGGGCAAGCATGGGCAAGCATTGGCAGGCTCCGGCAAGCTAGGGCAATTACGGATGGGGAGTAGGTGCGGGGAAACTTTGAATATATAAGCCTAACTTCTTTGTTTATTCTTTCGAGCCTCTTGATGTTAGACTTAGTGCATGGATATCATATTGGATCAGTGTAAATATCATTAGGAGGTCTCGGATGTCAGATTAGTCTTTGTAATATTAATAACTTCCAGAAATAAACCACAGTCATCTCCATACAGTCAAATTTGTTCACTGGGGCAAACCTCACTCACAATATTATTTATACATACAAGGCATGGCAGCGGCCCAAAGGCTTCCTTGAGGCCTACCCGATGTGGCTGCGAGACAAGCATAGTGATGTCGGCCAAGTGCGACATATTGATTGCCGTATTTTTAAATAACAATTTATTCACGAAATATGGATGCCAGAAAAACCAATAATTTTAGGGTTAAAATTAGGCAGTGGTGCCCAACTTAATCAAATGCTTTACGTAAATCTAGAAGCATTGCGTCAATTTCGCTGTTATTGTCAAGGGCTGCTGCAAAAGGATGAATAACGGCTAGTAGTTCAGTCAAAGTGCTTTGTGGAAGCAATGCTGGATGTTTGTCAGAATACTGTTGCGATTCGAAAATTCATTAGTGCTAATAGCGATATAATGTTCTATTAATTAGCAAAAGAGAATGTTAAGCATACGGGTCAATAGCTTTTACATTACGACGGGCGGTGTTTTTATACACAGGCACAACTAGGACTATTGTCAAATGATCAGGTAGTCTCCCTGTCAACAAAGAAACAAGAAAATGATGAGGAGATATTTGGTCAGTGATTCCGCGTACCCAGGAAGAAATGAGTGTGGGATATCGTCAGAACCGTAGGAAGGTTTAGTTTTGAGGTACCTATATAAACATGGAAACCCCACCGTTATACTAGATAAAGTTAACCTGTGATGAATATGCTGCTGTCGGGCTTAAATCATCATTTGGCTTTGTAAAACACGCTGCTGAAGTAACTGGTAAAATTCCGAACAGGGATATTCTGATTGGTAACTATTGTATCGTTGAAGGACGTTTGAGATATGTGTGTGTGTTTTTGCACTATCGTGCCGCCAAAGTTTACTGGGGTAATTTCGTACGTTACTTGGCAACGTTGTCGTCAAAAGATTATCTCTTTATCGGAGTACAAAATGTACAAGACTTTCTCATACCTGATAGATTATTCTCTGCTTTGCATATGTGTTTTAGTGCATTAAATCTGCGTTTTAGGCAAGTTATATTCCGAGTCATCCGAGGCGTCTGTTGCAAATGAATTCGTATCTTTCAGGCACCAAATTGCCTAGGCAGTAGTGATACGTGTTCCTAAATTGACTCCACCTTGCGCATGCGTCAGGGCTATCAAATTCGGCAAGTATGTTTTAAAATCTTTGATAATTTAGGCGTCATCCGCAAGTTTGAATCCCAAGACGCGGCGTAGTGCACCTTATTAGCTTTTGGACTGGTAAGCGGGTTTATCGGTATAGACGCGATAACTAGATGACAGGAAAGCTAATTTTTACAAACACAGTACGGTCATAGAAGACATGACAGATGACAGACAAATGCTTAATCTAGACCTGAGATTCTTGTACAAAACTCACACTCCGGCTCACAAACTACTTTACACAAGTTGTGCGTAAGCATTTATATACAACAGGATTCCACATATTTGTTTTACCTCGCCGCGACTGCAGCCGCTCCCAGTCAACTTCGGGCAAGTTGAAGCCACTAAATAAGATTTTTTTTCCTTTTTATATTTGAACGCGTGCAGTGTTAGCGCAGTTAGACAGTCATGTGTGACGTAAGCCTTAGCCTGCATACAGAATAAAGGAATGTTCCCACGAAAACAGCTTCAGGCAAAGGCATTTTTTCCAGCAAATCAGCCTGTATGTTGTCTTTAATAATCACGCCTTCTCCACAATCCCAATATTTATAAAATGCACTGTATGGTCGAGGGGGACAACAATGTCCTCAGGAATTTCGCTTTGCAGCCACAGTTCCGCTGTAATCGAGAGGTGAGGATCATGGTCAAGAACGAGGACTTCAACCTGCTCAGTCTAATTAGTAATGCATCGGCCGTTATAGTTAAATATTCGGAGCTGCTTATCCTTCGCAGCTCTCACCTTATAACCACAAATGCGTTTATGTTGGGAAAATCGGTTTTTAGGAGCACAAGCATTCTGACTGCATAAAATTTTGTGGCCCAATGTTTTTGACCGAGCCCATGAAGGCGCGCACTAACGTGCTTATTTTTGCGATAGTTTTTTTTTCTTCAGTGGAAACGTCGCTCTTCTCATCACCCCAAACGTAGACTTGTCTATTCATAAGCAGTTTATCAAATGGTAGTAAAACTTTATCACCTTTATTGCGGTTTATCTTGTATTTCGTGGGGATTGTGTTCCCGGAGCGACGCGAAGCATGCAGCCGTTGCTCCTAAAGCTAGAGACCCTCGTGGTGTCACTGAGAGAGGGAGGGAAGCCACGCTGCTGACCCCTCTCGAAGAGAGCTCATCCGAGAACTGTTATCTCAACATCCGTTCCATTTTTCCCGTTTTGGTCTCGCCTCCGCCCCGCCGGGGTGGTGCAGTGGTAAGACGCCCGACTACTGTGCCGGAGTTCCCGGGTTCGAACCCGACCACGGCGGCTGCGTTTCGATGGAGGCGAAACGAAGTGGCGTCCGTGTGCTGTGCGATGTCAGCGCACGTTAAAGATCCCCAGGTGGTCGAAATTACTCCGTAGCCCTCCACTACGGCTCCCCTTTCTCTCTATCCACTTTCACTCCAACCTTCATCCCTTCCCTTACGGCGCGGTTCAGGTGTCCACAGAGCAAGTGTGACAGATACTGCGCCTTTCCCTTCCTATGAACCAACCAACCAACCAACCAACCAACCAACCAACCAACCAACCAACCAACCAACCAACCAACCAACCAACCAACCAACCAACCAACCTCCCCAATGGGCCACCTCTTACTAAAGTAATAAGCTCGTGTTTCGACGCGGGCCGCGCTCGGGAGGCAAACGAGGAGATCGCCACGGACTCGGGCAGCAGCAGGTGCATATGTTTTGTTCTCCGGGCTCCCGGCTTCGGTCGACGCATCGCGGGTTGCGACCGCGCGTGCACATTGAGGGCTTGCTCGAAACGAGGCCTTAAAGGAGTCCTGCTGCCGCGTTGTCAACGGCACACGTCGGCGGTGACGGATCTGGGCCAAATCAGGCCCTCCCAACTCAGAAGCGTCGGCGCCACCACCTGTACTGCGGCGCCAACTCTTCTGAGTTAGGAGGGCCTAACCCTAGGGCCTCTTAGCGTTTTCTCATTCATAAGTTTGTAATGGACATAATTACAAAGATCTTACTGGGTGCTTTTAATTATTTAAGATTGCAACGCCGGGATGGCACAGTTGTTCCGGCGCTCGACTACTGCTCCCAAAGATGCGGTATCAAATCCAGACTTCGGCGGCCACTTCGATGGAGGCGAAAAGCAAGGCACCCGTGTGTTGTGCGAAGTCAGTGCATATTAAGGAACCCCAGGTGGCCTTAAATTTCCGGAGTCCTACACTACACTGTCATAGCCTGAGTCGCTTTGAGACGTAAAACCCCCAAAATCAACCAGCCAACCAACCAACCCAATTATTTTAGATTCAATGGAATATATTCTAAAGCTACGATGTAACATGGCAGACCCGGCGACGTATATGCAAAGCACAGCTGTGACGAAGTCATTGGAATGTTCGTGCTGGCCTAGGGGCCGCACGCTTTGCCTGGGAGCCAAGGATCCCAGAGGGTTCAATTTTCTTTGCATTTCCCACATCATAGCAGTTCCCCGAGTTAGGAGTTCTCTTCACCGCGGCCACGTCATGAGGTGGCGTGGCCTCACGCATCTAGCCGACAGGTCATTCCTGGCCGAGTTACCTGCCTACTCATCTTACACATCAACACGCATTGATCACCGCCATAAAGTTTGGTTTCATCTTGTGACACAAAATGGTTTCGTGAGTCATTCATGCCCAGAATTTGTGTCAGCTGGAATCGCTTTTCCGACAATTTTGTTTGTATCTCTGATTATAAATTATGTCGCAAGGCTATCGTTAACCTTTGAACGTCTTTATGCTTGTTACCATATGAATATTTGCTTTTCACTCTCTGAAAATGTATTGCGCACATCCCTGCTGCATTTCGAGTATTCTATATACTAGCATTGTTTTCTCTTTGTCATTACTGTGATTTTGTGGTTTGATGTATCCCACTCCCCTCTGTAATTCCCTCGGGCATTATGGGCAAAATAAATAAATAAATAAACTGCCGCCTGCAAAAATCGTGCTCACGATTCTTTACTTAAGTTGAGTATTGCAATACCGACGCCTGATTTTGAGGCAGAGGCCTAGGCTCATCAGCAAAGTGACTGTCCGCGGAAGGTGTGCCCAGAAGACACATCCAAAGCTAATTCGAAACAATCCAGATAAGTTACAAAGACAAATCGCCGAATTCAGTCATGACTACCTGGCTATATACCTTAATGATGAATGTGTCGAAGACAGATCAATAGCCAATCCAACGGTAACCACATAAAAATGCAACATTTGCTATATTGTTTGAAGAATTAATTATTTGGGAATTTATAGCGAAAAGTTGTGCAAAAAATAAATAAGAAAAAGATAAAACGAAAATAAACTTTAAAACGGAAATAAAATATATAAATAAAATAGAAAAATTTTCAAATGAAAAATAAAACTACAGAAAAAGCCTTCCGCCATACAGCACCTGAGACGTTTTAAGTGCCTCGTATAATTTTTCCTTGATGCAGTTTGGTTAAAACGAGCTAGCGCCTTCACCGCATCGTCAACGCAGAAATTGAATTTACTTGCAGTAATAATTCATAATGTTTTTTTTTATAGCCGCAAAAAATGCTCTTTTGGCTGTCTGATGCGTGGCAACCTTTTTGAACACTAATACAAAACATGCGCTCCGACACCTTCCTCAATGCCCTGGTTGCAACGTTGCTATCAGCTTCCCTTTTGCGAACTATGCCCTGGTCTTCGTCTGACAAATAAGGGTGTCCATTATAGCCACGTCTGTTTGCACTATGGATACAACGGCTATGTATCACTATTCTGCAAAGTAGTGCATTTGGTAGCTTCCGCACCCTACATAGTTAGCTGAAAGTACTGGCTTATGCAGAAGACCTGGCTTTTCTTCTGTGCAGGCAAGCCTAGTGTAGATTAAGCTGTCCACATTAGGAGGCGTTTGAATAGTTTCTGGTGCTTAGCTAAATCGTTCCATATTCGCGGTATGTGGTTTAGATTTTCGAGATCTACACCAGCTGACTATGCGGGCATGGCAACTAAATGTCGCGTGGTAACTGAATATTGCCGCAAAACATTCAAATCTGTATTTGTTCTCTTTTGACAGCCACAGGCATGCGGCTTTATCATTCTGATTCTGGCATGCGTATCAATTCTGTGTTCTTTATTTGATCTTGCTCGTTGTCGCGAGACGCAGGTTTACACGTTTCTTTGTCACGCAAGATGCTCCGAGATGTTTCTTGAAGATTTCGGCTTCTCGCGTATATTTCTGCAATGTTCCAGGTTGTGCTAGTCACCGTTTGTGGTTTTACTTCGATCTTTCTTTGCAGCCTTTAAATCGAGCGTTGGCGCGTGAAGCTGGCATTCTTAGTTCGCCGACCGACGAACGCGTGTGCTGTTGTCGCCGCCGCCAATTCGCTTATCTTTTTGCCAGCGCAAGTCAGCCCAATGAAGAGTTTCATAAAAGTGCAACGCCAGTGCCTTCCTTTCTGCCTACCGGGCTTGTCATCCCTACGTGACAATATGTGGGCGTGTACTGTGCAATACACTGGCGTGTCATTAAAAGCACACACGCGCATTGCAACCGTTTTGAAATTCTGGGCATCGGCGCTACAGGGCTATCGTCAGATGTATGTACCACATAGTCTCTCAATATTGGCCAAATGTAAGCATGTATCCTGTTTTGGCAACAAAATTATCTTTTGCAGATCATGCATTGAGCCAGGACTTCTACTCAGCGCTTTCCTGCAGATTTTTCCCCTTTTGTGGGGCCTCTTCCATAGAACCCATGCGACGCGATTTCATTTTCCGACCTGTCAGTGCCGGCGGGATACGTTTAGTTCACCTTTATGGGTTGCAGATAGTTGCCCGCTTTATGTTTTTCGTGGTATACCCCACCCAGTATTTCGAGGCTTTCTGCGGATGAATTTAATCAATGCTTTGCTCATATTCATGATGCCCTTTAAGTTCGCTCATCGTCCTTTTTTATGGGCTGTATTCTTTCCGACAGGGCATTTCTGGACACAGGTGTTGTTTTCTGTGTTACGAAAGCACTTGTACAAAGACGTAATTCCGATATTTTTCAATCCTTCCCTTTCTTGCAAGGACATCAAAAGCTCGCTAGTACGAATGCCTTTACTTTCTCCTTACGCTCAGACGTTCTTCTATGCTACAATTGGAAATATTGTAGGTAAAAACTTAGCCTTACAAAAAGGGCATTTTTGTGTAATTTGTGAACCGCCGCCTTTATGATATGCCTGAAACAATTGAACGTTGCTTCATGAGTTGTCTGGGCGCGATTTTGTTTTGTTATGTCTTGCAACTGACCTTGAAAAAAATTAGTTTTGGATTAGCTCTGGTTAACCCTATTTTAATGGCGAAAGCAATGGCGGAAGCTTCTTTTGCCTGCTACATTATTTCCCCTACGTGCCTGCGTGTAGTGGGGTAACGAGAATGCAAACGGTTCTGGCAGGCTGATTCTGATATCACCCTCCCGTATGAAAGGAGCGACCTGATTGAGCAGGTAGTGCCCGTGACATAGGGGTTACGTGAATTAAAACGTCATGGCAGGCAAATATTTTTATGAGGGACCGCGGACACGGACACGGCACACAGGGACGAGCGGTTAGACCTGGCATAGTATTGCTTTCGCAATAAAACAATTTATACCACGTTTCATTTGATGGTTTGGTTTGGTTTCGGTTTGTGGGGTTTAACGTCCCAAAGCAACCCAGGCTATGAGAAACGCCGTAGTGGAGGAGTCCGGAAATTTCGACCACCTGGGGTTCTTTAACGTGCACTGACATCGCACAGCACACGGGCACCTTGCTTTTCGCCTCCATCGAAAAGCTGCTGCCGAGGCCGGGATTCGATCCCGCGTCCTTGGGAACAGTAGTCAAGCGCCGTAACCACTGCGCCACCCCGGCGGTGCGTTTCGTTTGAGACCACACAGCAGTGCAGTACGTTGATGCAGCTTTCATATGTGTTTTTCTAATTAGGCTACATAACTCATAGAAAACTAGAATGATGGATAAGCACTGGGAGTGAGTAGGTTCGACAAACTCTGATTGCTGTCAAATGACTGCACAACTGGGGGAAGTTGTGCAGTCGACCACCTCTGAACCGTATTGGCACTTTGTCTTAGTGAAGTGCTCTATCCTTCCGATCTGGTGCTCGTTATTTTGTGTTTTTGAGGGCTCTTTTCTAGCATTTCATAATACCCATGTAAATAATTGATGAAATTAATGATAATACATGAGTGTAATAAATACTATGTTAAAAATGTTCGGCGTTGTACCAGTTCCGGTCTCGCTTCAAAATATGAAGAGGCGGAGTTTGATTCCACGTGCGTTCGGTAGGAATGTTATTAAGGCAAAGGCCTTTAATGGCTCATGCTGTTGTGGACAAAGTGCGCCCCCCATTTGCGGCGTTCTGATTTGCCGAGGCGGGATGCGGCCCTGCCATCTGCAATGCCACACTTGAACGCGCGCCAAGGAACGCCACCCAACAGGAGAGATAGCGTACCATCCAAACGCACACTTGTCGGAGAAAGTGTGACAGATACTGCGGCTTATCCTTTCCTGTAAAACAATTACTGTATGCGTGGGTCATCTTACTCGCTACTGTGAGACGGCCGCTCTTACCGCCGCTACAGCCTACTAGGTGTCGTCTTTTATGCTGCATTCAGTCAACTTGCTGAATGGTCCACCGAGAGTTGTGATAAGAGACAGAGGCCGTCAGTTTACTGCCAATGTAATAGAATGTAATGTAATGGCCACAGAAGGCGTCTAACGGCAAAGCCTTCAAAGCACTTATGTGTTTTATGAGAGACACAAACTTGATTGAGAAACTGTGACTGTGCTCCTCGCCGCCTTACCTTTCCTATCATTCTCTTCTATCTTTCTCCTTTAAACTCCTCATTCCCCTTCCCCAGTGCAAGGTCGCAAACCGGAAGCTTTCCTGGTTAACCTCTCTGCCTTCTCTCTCTTTCTCTCTCTCTAATAGAAGAACGTCTCCATTTATGCGCATCTGATTTCAGACATTCGACCCCTTACCACCCTCAGACAAGTGGTTTAACAGAACGCACGAACAGAACTCTAACCAATATGCTTGCAATGTAGTCGCTTCAGACCATAAGAACTGGGACTGTGTTCTCCCGTTCATCACATACGCATTCAACACTGCCAGGCATGAGACCACAGGATACAGTCCGTTCTTTCTCCTGTACGCCCGCTCACCATGACACACCCTCGATACTATCCTCCCATTTTCCTCTGACGACGACCCATGCTTAGCGGAAACTCTCTGCCGGGCTAAAAAAGCGCGGCGGGTAGCCCGATTGCGGACTTTGGCGTCACAAGACAGATCAAAAGCTCGCTATGACGACCACAATAGCCAGATCACCTATGACCCCGGTGACCTAGTCTGGCTTTGGAAACCTATGAGGAAGCGCAACTTGCACCAGAAGATGCTGGCCCGCTACACTGGCCCATATGTGATTTTAGAGCGACTGGGCGAACTGAACTACCAGATTGCACACCTTATGGCCAATGGACGACGTTCGGCGAACACCGAGACTACGCATGTCGCCCGCCTGAAGTAGTGTTATAGCCGTTACAACACCTGACTCGCCCGGAGGGCTTCGTGTGCGAAAGTGGGTAAATGTTACAGACTAGATGAATGAAGAAGGCGAGCTGAGTTTTGGGGGGACGAAGAAGTGTATGAGCGTTCGGATACCATCTTGCTCGGGTGCACTGGTTTTGTGTGAGTAACGTTGGTTTACGCCGTACGGTGGTGAGTACGTTGGTTTAGGAAGGGTAGGTTTTCGCCATTCTCCTCTTTAAGAAACATCTAAGAGACCCTGTAATTTGTTTGTTAACGTCTACCCCAAACGTATTACCCTTTGCTACTAGTCTGTAACCGAACTGCGGGGGACTACCCAGAGGACGCTTTATAGTATCTTGCACGGCAGAAATTCAACGACCACTCCGAGCCATGCTTCGAAACATCACCGCTGCCTATGTCCAGTGTGTTAGAGGCTAGCAGAGCACTGACGCCAGATGCTGCAAGCTGCAGAGAAACAATGCAGAATAGAAGCCTGCAGCTTCAAAACCCTGGTTTTAACGCCTATATACAGCTGTTGACCGAGTGAAATGTATTTGCGCCTACATATTTTGGTCGATACAGAGCTCTTTCTCAACTATGGTGACTGCACTGTAAGTCATGCCTGGGTAATGAGAGCAAATCGGCGACACCATCTACGTTCAAATGTTCATATTCACCATCGTAACCGGAAATGCAGGTGCAGGTTGGCAGGTTGCGTTTCCTTTATATATTTAATTTAAACTGCGCGTGTTTTTGGGCTGAAGGTTTTGGTTTCTCGGGAAAATATTTGGCCAACTTGTTGTGTAATGTGTACAATGTTCGCAATATTTCGATTCGGCTTGTTAATGTTCGAAAACTCTGCCGCGCTGCTTTTTAAATGTATTTGCGCATTGAAATGGGATCACATATATTTTGATAAATTGCTGCTTCATGCATCTGTCTTCATGTTGTTCAGATTATTGTAGTCGCTTTCGGCATTTTACCTTAAATATTTGTTGCCTTCTTTGCGATTTATTGTGCTTGCGTCACAAGCGACGTATTCCATTGCGGACTAATGCAGGACGCCAGATAATTTCGACCAGCTGGCCATCTTTAACGTGCACATTGATACTGCACAATATATCGGGGCACTGTGCTTCCCCCCCATTCACACGCTGCCGCCGCGGCAGGCATCAAAATCGGGTGTTCTAGCATAGTAGTCGCGCAGCCTGGTTAGTGTGGGACTGCCAGCCTGTTCATCGATGACCACCTGTTCACGTTTGTTGCTTTCGCTGCTACCAAGCTGTTAATTGCTTTGTGGACGCCTGTGCGGCCAAAAAGTATTCAAACCTCGCACCTGCCTTCCTTGATTTCTTCACGCCTTTGTCGCCACTATGAGGCATCATAGGGATTTTATATGGGCTACAGAAATTGCGAAGAATGTCCATGGGCGCGGAATTTCATGCGAAGACAAGCTGGTTTGGAACGTCCACTTTGAGCGGGTATCAAGTGGGCAGGTATACAGAGGATTTTAGAACGGAAGTGTGAATAAGCAGGCCGCAGTTGACGCCGAAAAGAGTCCACTCGTTAACGCACTTTGTGTACAAATGCTTTCAGTGCGACAAAACAGCTTTTTGCTGTAGCGTGCTACATCCAACAGATAATTTCCTTTTCATATACATTGACTTTTATTTTAGTCGGGAATAAAATTGTTTTTTTTTTAATATTCATACTGAGAAAGCGAAAAATGACAACATCCGAAACATTGAGAGCGGTAGTACGATGTCCTAATATATATGCAGGACCTATTTTCCTCCTGTACTACTGTTCATCCTTTTCCAAAAGTTCACGCCCATAGGGCTACTTTGAAGAGAAAATTGGTTACGTGGTATTTCTGGTGTTTTGATTCGTCTTTGCATTTAGGTGTCCCTACTTCAACCACAAAACAATGTGCATTATTTTGAATGTCACTGCAAAAAATAACTGCTTGGTATTGGGCACTGCAAAATAAATAAATTACTTTCACGAAGCTAGGATACGTTATTTACTGGTTTGAATCTGGCAAGAAAGATATGTTTAACTCTCCTAAACCTAAACAATCAAAGCAAAAAATCGCGGCACCTTTCGCTCGACCCGCCTCTCTTCGCCTCTGTGCGGCAGCCTTTCGGCGAGCTACGTACATTAGATTATCAGACTCGGCTTGTCGTCTTGGTAGCTTGACACAGGCAGCTCACGAAGCTTCTCGCCTGGATTATCAGTGACGCTCCTAGCGCTAAGTTTTTGAAAGCTCTTAACATGCGTTGGGACCGGCTAAGAGGCAACAGGGGCTATCTTCGTGGGTTGTTTTCGACGTCACCTGACATCGTAGGCCTGAATATTCAATCAATTAACATTCGGATTTGTTTCCTTTTATCTCATAGATAGTTTTGAAAACTAGTGTTTTCAAAATTAGTGAAAAAATCGGCATGGCGCGTGCTGTGGCGACATAAAAACATACAATCGTAAAGACTAAATCACAAGGTTCAGAGGAACTCAAGCATAGGCAGTAGGATGTCAGTGTTAGGGGGACGGATAAAATAAAGAATGTGCGATGATTAGGTGTGGCACTTAACACAAAGACAGTGCTAACTTGAAGGGTATTGGAGATGCCTTTGTTGTGCAGTCGGCACAGTCAGACTGATGATTATTGTTACGGGAAGCAGGTTACCTGATCTTGATGATGCCAGACTAAACCTTCTAGAAGAACACCTCGGTCTCTATTCAATAGCAATGAAAAGTATACCTATCACCGGTAATTAAAAACAAAAATGTTATAAGAATAATATTTTCGCAGTTACTATTGTACGAACTCACTACTCTGCAATGCGTGATAGAAGCAGTATATGCGCTACATTAAAGGCCACACAATTTATTAAGGCTTTTTTGGTCACACGGAAGTAGTAAATGCGCCAATGCAAGTCCACTTCCGCTCAAATATATTCGCAGAAGACACAGGTTTGAAAGCGCAATAAAGCGCGCTATGAAAAGTTCCACTTAAAACTGAAAAGTTCCACTTAAAACTGAAAAGTTCCACTTAAAACGCACAAAAGTGTAACATTAGGAGACTTAGGAACATTAATGGGTCAATTACGAGGTACGAATGCGTAAATTCGCTCACAACTAAAAGCGAAAGAGTCAAAGAGCTTTGTATCTTGGTTTTAACTCTCGAAAGCTGCATGTGTTTTCTGAAAATGTTATGTTACAGCGTTGCTGATAATTTTTGAAGCGCTGCGTTCTTTAAAATTTCGGGCATAAGGCAGACGAATGTTTTTTTTTTTACAGATTACTTAAAAAATAATGTGGCCACAAAATATCAGATCTGATGCCGATACTTTTCCAACAGACTTCCACAGGACCTGAACTAGAGACGTACATAAACCATTAAAAAATTATTCTTCTTGCTTTCTAACACAGACATAAAAACAGAACCATGAGCTTTGCTAAAGATACTGCGATTATCAGAACTCGTCACCTCTGCTCTGTGGTACCATCCACAGCCGTGTTTTTTTTTAAATTTACAATATCGAAGTCTTTTAGCCACAGCGTTGCATACTAGATCTTTAAGTGGTTTCGTAAGCAGAGTATTGATGGCTTAATTAGGCAGGAGTACACCAGAATGTTAAAACTGGAATCTTACCTTGTTTTTACACTTTCAGCCACTAAAACTCCCGTTACCAGGAACACAAAGTACGTTAAATACATATTTAGCATTTTTGGTCTACAAGCAGTAGTTGCACCTTATTTGTATGAAGGTACCAGTACAACTTCTTAAAGCTTTTTTATAGTCAGGGCAGCATGAATGAGATCAATATTCTGCAAAACGATAAAGAGGACAATAGCTGAAGGGGTACGCCTACAGTTTCCAGAAGATACAATGGAGAAAGGATGTATCCCTTAAGGTTTATATACTGTTTTCAGTCAGGGTAAATAGTTTGCGCAATGTTTATACTTTCTAGCCAACACAAAAAAACTACTTTTAAAAGAAAGCAATCGAAGAAAGCAAACACGTGCGCATTAAATGTCATCACGTCAACGTTGGCGCTTCTACGAATAAAGCTCGGAAAGAAAGCCGAAAAAAGAGGACAATACTTTATGACCCTTAGCTAAATGACAGCAAACACTCAATAAATATTAAAAGCTACACAAAGAGCTCTTAATTTAGCTATGAGTTCCCCGAGACTGCATCTGCAGTTTATTTCAATCGCGGGAAGATGGCAATAATATTTTCCTGTTATCCTTTCTGTTGTTCCGTTTTCTCTTCTCGTTCTCGCAACTATCCAGTGTTGTTCATTCTGTTTGGTGTTTTCTCAGCCTCGTGCCTCAGGCTTGCCATAAGTAACCTACGCAGTTACTCAATGTTTTATTGCATTCCCAATATCGCTACCCGGCTTTGCGAAAATCATAACAAGATATCTAAAAGTGTCATAAAAGTGTCCAAATATTTGCGTAATCGCCATTCAGTGGGTGAAAATACAATGTCGATGATTTGAAAGAGACCGGAAAGCGTGGCGTGACATGTTCCATATGGTCACGAAGAGTCGGACACGACTGAACTGAACTGACAAAAAAAATAAGCACAGTCAAAATAAAGAAGAACAGATCGAAAAAAATAGCCCTCTCGGAAGGATAATATATAGCACAATTGAGAGGCGATTTAGAGTCGCAGAGCACGGATAACATACCGGAAGCACCGTTCTGAACCTATGGTCCTGAGTTTCTCTTCGTTTCTCTTCGTTTATCCTAGATTGGCAAGATTTGGTGTCGGTGGATAAGTATTGAAAGGGTGCGTTTGCTTTCTTCAAGAGTAAGAGGCCTAAAATGCAAGTACTTTTTGTAGCTCTATCAGATGACATAGAAACGATGCAGGTGATGACAAAGAAGCTTAAGGTGAAGATATGAAACGAAGATCCGAGATATGATTCATTGTAACCTCGGCCTGGGGTCGATAGCTACTCGTGGAGTTTTTTCCTGCGCTCGCTGGAAGCAAGCTTCTCAGTCGCAAAAGCAGAATACAATTATGCGGGCACTAATGCTTAAATAACAAAACAAAGGCGGTACTGGCCAAGTAGAAATAAAAACTTTTATGAGACAGCCGACTATAAGAGGAAGCAAAACGGGAAATATAGATCGGCAGAAACTAGGGATATGGCGAGTTTTGACATCGCAGGAGACAAAATTAACATACAGAAAGGAACGCATTAGCGTTCATATGAAGAAACCTTCAATTTTAAAGGTCGACAGAATTACGAGCAACCGAAGACTAAGGTAATGTTCAACAGCCTCGAGAAGGAACAGCAGTTTACATTAGGTAGCGAAGTACTGGAAGTAGTAGGCGAATATGTCTACTTAGGACAGGTAGTAACCGCAGATCCGGACCATGAAAAGGAAGTAACAAGAAGAATAAGATTGGGATGGAGCGCATTTGGCAAGCACTCACAGATTATGACTAGCAGTTTACCGGTATTGCTAAAGAGGAAAGTATATAACAGTTGCATCTTACCTGTGCTCACCTAAGGGGCTGAAACGTGGAGGCTAACCAAAAGAGTTCTACTTAAGCTGAGGACAACCCAGAGAGCTATGGAAAGAAAATTGGTAGGGGTAACATTAAGAGACAGGAAGCGTGCAGAGTGGGTCAGAGAAATAACTCAAGTTACCGACGTTCTAGTGGAAATTAAGAAGAAGAAATAGGCATGGGCAGGACATGTATTGCGAAGAGAGGATAACTGATGGTCGCTTAGGATAACAAACTGGATTCCAAGGGAAGGAAAGCGTAGCAGGGGGCGGCAGAAAGTTAGGTGGGCGGATGAGGTTAAGTAGTTCGCCGGGGTGAAGTGGATGCAGCTAGCACAGAACCGGGTTAAGTGGAGAAATATGGGAGAGGCCTTCGCCCTGCAGTGGGTATAGTCAGGCTGATGATGATGATGGTGATGATGATGAAGACAGCAGATGGTAAACCTTCCACTGTTCCACTAAGTGATATTGCTCATTGGGAAGCAATACTTAAAGATTCGTATGGTCGAAGTGTAGCATTACACTATAGCTAGAAGTATGTTCAGTTTGCCGGAATTTGCGCTAGTGTATGTAAACGTCACGGCTTAAATTGAGGTGCTGATGACGTAATAACATTTTGCTCAGTTCAGTGCTCTTTTTTGCTGTGCATAGAATATTGCCTATGGCAGTGAAATGTGCCTTTGACAACTTCTCTAAGTCTAATTTTCTCTGTTAGCCGCGTGACGCCTTTTCATAAGCATTTTATTGTGATATTGTTCTTATTTTTCTGATGCTTAGCTATCTGGCGTATGACAAATTATTCCTGTAATACTACATTCCCGAATTGGGCTGTCATGATTGGCTGGCCTCGTTCTCAAAAAATAAGCAGGGTAGCATGACTCTTCCTTCATTCCTCTGATTACTGATAGACTCTAAAGAAAGGAATGTATTATTTGTTCTTTCTATGTTCTCGCTCCAGCAAACAATCATCAATGTACGAAAAATTATCAGAAATAAATATCTCAGCATGCAGTCTTACCCTTAATTGTGCCAAAAAGCAAGCTGCATTGCTAGCTGAGCGTGCGGAAACCAAGGGACAATCATTAACAAAGCAAACTTCCAAGCCTTGGATCGTCTAATAAAAAGTACTATATATCTGTAAACCTGAACATCATTTTCAGCTTCGTGCTATGTCTGAAAAAGAAACAACCCACTGAACCTAAACTGAATAAAGATTGTGGTGCTGAAGGCAGAATGGAATCGTAGACCGGGCAGTACGAATCCCAGAAATTGAAAACTCAAATGTTATCCTCGATGAACAAAACCTCCATAGATATCACTACGAAGTATGCGGTAGAAGTAGGTGGAAGAGTAGTCAGAGAGTGCAGGCAAATTATCTAAGAAGACGAAAGATATGATTAAGAAACGCTGAAGCATAAAAGCCGCCTACTTAACATACATGCTAAAGATGGCAAAGTTTTTTAAGGTAATGAATAGGAGAAATATTTGCAACATAAGGAAATATGCTGAAAATCGTGCAGGTTATAAAAAAAGGTAGCAGCCTTAAGCGAAGAAGAGGAAATCACATAGGCTGAAATCAGGCGTATGCGGTCAGAGACAAGGTGGGCAATGTCAACACTAATATGAACAACATAGTAAGTATCCGAGGAGTTCTGTACCGACCTAGAGAGTAGCCGAAGTAGTAAGGACCGTAATGAGATAGTGGCAATAGTGAAGAGCAACCAGACGCTCTAACAGTAATGAAGGGGAGCTTAAGGAAGCTTTAGAAGCTATAAAAAAGGAAAAAAATTGTGCGAAACTCGGAAAATTGCAGATTTGTTCAATAACAGGAGGATATTGCGCTAGAATAGCTGGCCACGCGGAATACGCGATGCATGATGACATCGACCATACCTGAATCCTGGAAGAATACTATGATTATTTCGAATGATAAAAAAGGAAACGCTACGGACTTGAAAAGTTGCAAACAAATAAGCTTACTAACCGCCACGTACAATGTATTTCCATAGGTAATCTCCAACTGAATTAGTACTACCTTAGACTTCAATCAACCAAATGATCAGGCATATTTTCGGAAATGGTGTTCTACTGTCGATAACATCCGTACTGCACTCATAATCTGGTTCCATATTCGTTCCGGTTATAACTGGAGCGTATGTTAAACCAAATAAATCGTGTATTAACCGGGCGATAGAAAAATGCTCGAAATGTAACCAGGCCCTATACCTAGCATTCGCGGAGTATAAAAAATCATTTGATTTAGTCGAAACCTCGGCAGTAATGCATACCTTATTAAATGAGGGTTTAGATGAGAGATATGCGAAATTAATGGAAGATATCTCTATTGACTGCATGTCTCCAAAAGTTTTGCATAATGAAAGTAATAAAATTTGTTAATGTCAGGTGTTAGCCGAGGAGAAAGGATATCCTCAGTACTATTTAAAGCTTGGTTAGAGGATGGGAGGAACTATTGAAAGGCTTCGAATGGGAGCAGTTAGAGGTGAGGGTTGATGTATAATACCTCAGCAGTATCTCTATTTGCTGATGATAATGCTTCACTAAATAACTCACGAAAAGCAAAACATGCAGCAAAGCGGACAGGTATGCCTAACGTATAAACATTATTGTTCAGTAGCTTCGCGAATGAACAGCTGTTTAGAATAGGCAGCGAAATACTTAAAGTGGTTGGCAAATATGTCCTTGCGACAAGTAGCAATCTCCGATCTGTACAATGAAATGGAAATAACTAGAACAATAAGATGAATATGAAGCGTATCTGGTAAGTACTCGCGCATTATGGCTAACAGCTTACCAATATCGCTCATGAGAAAAATATATAAAAATTTGCATCTTACTGTACTCACTATAGGGCTGAAAAAGGAAGGATAACGAAAAGGCTTGTAATTGACTTTAGGACCATGTAGAAAGCTATGGAATGGAAAATGGTGGCCGTAACGTTAAGAGATAGGAAACGCGCAAAGTGGTTCTGAAAAATTATTGGTGATAATGGCACCATAGAGAAAGTTAAAAAAAATGGGCATAGGTAGGGTATGCATTGCTAAACGAGGATAACCGATGGTCGCTAAGGCTAAAGAATTCGATTCCAACGGGAGAAACGCATAGCAGGTGGTGGAAGAAAGTTAGGTGGGTGGATGAGGTTAAGAAGTTCGCAGCACTCAAGTACATGCAGAAAGCACGGGACCAGGGTAATTAAAATAATATGGGGAAGGCCTTCGCCCTTGCATTGGCTGTAGTCCGACTGGTGACACGGATATCCGCGATACATTAGTGTTGCGGGTGGAGTCTGTCCTTCGACTCTTTCATACTTAATGATGACAAGGATTTTCACATTTACTTCTACCGTTGCGCCTCATTTACAGACTCTCGATGTGTACAGTATTGTTACGGATGAGCAAAGAAGAAGCGGGCAGTGGCGCGGGCAGGAGCGCTCGCGCTAGGTCCGTTAACATATTCATTAAACGTCATCTCACGACCATCGAACATCATCACTCTGTTCTCCTGTTTTCATCGGCTTGCCGTGACGTAGCATCTGGTTGGAGGTGGGAGGTACTCGTCCGGAGCTTCGACGCCCTGCGACTTCTTGCGCCGTCGGCGGAAGGTTAGAAGGCATCGCATGGCTGTTTCCCAGCCTGCCGGACCCAGCAAGACCTTGCCGTTGCTCCGCCCTATCCCCACGCCCCGACCACAAGACACGACGAAGATATTCCGCATTGGGTCTTCCTAGCTTGTAGCATATGGCTTTAGTGCACGGCCAGTTTTACAGGGTGTTCACGCTAACATTAGCCAAGGGTTGAAAATGAAACCTTTGAGTTAGGCCAGTGAAACCACTTGTATACAGCTGCCAGCCTTCTGGCACACCGCAGGGAATATTTTATTTTGCAATTAGCTAATTAGTAACGAGAATGTTTACATTTTATCAACTATTGCCTTTACACACAAATGAATATGCAAATTCGAGAGCACTTCTAACACCCCCATTCCATTTATTCCTTGCAAAAAAGCGCCACGTGCACCGTTTTTCGAAGGTCTAAAACAGCCACGGAAACACAAACAAATCTCACGTGACTGGTGAATTCGTGCGCCATGATTGTGCTGCTCTCAACCTGGTTTCAGTGAACGAAATCAACTGCGGCCTTTGCTCCACGACCCCGCAGCAGCGGCAGGCTATGACTGTGGTGGTTTCTTCCTTCACTTCAAGGCAGTCGGAGCACGTGACGGCGCAAGTCGCAGCGAGCTGAACACGCTGACTGCAACCATCGACAGCATATCGGCCTACCACTGGGAGTAAACTGTAGAGTTACGGCCGCTGCTAATTTTGTTTACTCAAACCACGATTAAGAGCACCACAGTCATTGTGCATGAATGCGTTAGTTACGTGATTTTGTTTTTTTATTTTGAGAGCTTTCTTTGGAGCTTGGAAAAAAGATACACGTGAGGCTTTGTTTATCGAAAATCGAAGGAGGGTTTCAGAAGGGGCTGTGCAACTTTGCAAATAACATTTATTGTCTAAAGGCAATGCGTAGTAAAATAAGAGGTATAATTATTAGTTAGTTAATTGCAAAATAAAAATTTCCTGTGATGGGCCTGATGGCGGGCAGCTGTGTAGAAGCGGTTTCTCTGGCCTATCTAAGATGTTTTAACTCTTGGCTCAAAATACCTTGGACAGCCGGTATATGGACGAGGCGTGTAACGTTTGCATGCTGCACGTAGGAAGCAACGATGCTTGGGAGTGTGTATCGAGAGTGGTCGTTGCACGTCTGTCGTACAAAAGACTGGAAGACGTCCTTTGGCGTGGTCCCCTACACTCCAGATAAAGACTGCAAAAGTACTATGTTTCGTGTAAACAAAGGGATACCTATTACATATTTAGGCATACTTTTGAGTCACGCATGCTTTCAAAATGTTGCCATGGAGCAATGACGCCATACTGAAACAGCAGAGTGTGAGTTTGAGAAGTTGGAAGCGCAACGCTTCCAGATGCTTGAATTGCGGCCTTAAGCCCCGTAGCGCAAAGAAGAGGCAGTCAGTGAACTCTAGCCTTGCCTGCATATTGCGTAAAACACAGCGCAAAGAGACGACGGACAAAGGACCACGATGTATACAGACAAGCGCTGACAAGCAGCTCTTTATTTAGAAACAAAAACTCATTTATAGCTGTTTACTTGATCCATCAACACGCATGAACAGGCGCTTCATTCGCAGCAGTCCGGAGTAATACCAATTGTGTGCACGTAATTTCGTGTCTGGTGCGTAATTGATTATCTTTGTACTGCAGCCAGCAGGCCGCTCTGGTAAAATTTATTACTTTTTCGCAGCTGCGCGTCTTGCTGTTTTAGTTGAGAGTGGCTCCGCAGTTGCGTTATTTTATGCATGCACCCCAGTGACAATGACGGGGCCAAATCAGGACTGCGGTCATCGAAAAGTTTAAACGGCCGACCTACAAAATGAACACGTGAAGGTAGAATGGTGAGTTCCAGCAGAAATTCGTGCCTAATATGTACAATATTCGAGTTGCATGCAAAAACAAAGCAACGCGGAGGTGCTTCCGACTTCACCCGCAAGACGCGCGGCTGCGAACAAGTAAACAAATGGACTAGTGTAACGAACGGGCTGCCGTACATCTTTTACGTGCCTGACACGAAATTACGTGCACACACTTGGTATTTGCCCGGCTTGCTGTCAATGTAACGTCTGTTGAGGCCATTCTCGCCGAAGACGCTTCGAGAGCTCATTGGTCTTGTCGTATTCGTGCTAGCGTACCTTTGGTGTTTCAAAACCCCGCAGTCGTCTTGAGCGGACTTCAGCATTTGCGCTTTAGTTTCCGTTTGGCTTTTACAGCCCAGGACCGCACAATAAACCATCGCTTTGGCGCGCTGCCCGCTCAGCGGTCGACTGCTGCACTATACAGGAATATAGCGGACTAACCAAGAATACCCAGAATGATTAGCACTTTCAGCGTTCGTGCAAGCTCCCTTTATAACATAATAGTGGCTGCGTTTAGGAGAGTTGGCTCACCATGTTCAACTTGATAGCTCAAGAAAGGCAAAGACAAAGGAAAAAGGACCGAAAAACTGGCGCTTACAGCCGAGTGCTTAAATTTCACTGTACTGTAAAAAATTATCTACAGGGGTTCCGTGCAACTGAACTCAATGTGAGCTATAGTTCTGTTGATGCAAGGCAAAAGCGTGGTTTGAATATTTATTTTATTGATTTGTGTCACCCTGCAACGGTTAGAAACTGAGCTTTGATGTTGCGAATGTAGGAAGAAGGGAAAGAAAATGCACGGCTCTTCTACTAGCTCTGTAGCTGAGCCACCTCTGCTGCCTCGTGCGGACAGAAAGGAAAATAGAGAAGAAAGAAAAAGTAGAGGGAGAGAAAGACTAGCGTTGCAACAGCCATAGGCCACCACCAAAGCGGTGGCGGATGTACTGACGGCTTAAAACAGATATAAATTCAGTGGCAGGCTAGTCCCAACCCCGTAGGGCCAGGAGCAGCCCCGAACGGAGCTTTGAGATTACTGTATTAAAGTACCGCTGGTCCTAAGTTTAATGGTAAAATGGTAAACTGGTCTACAAGAAAGCAAAGGCGCAGTATCTGTGGCACGTTTTATGGACACCTGAACCATACCGTAAATGAAGGGAGGAAGAGGGATTGAAAGAAGGAACTGCCTTATTGCAGTGCTCCACAAAATATATGGCACGCTAAATATAGCAGCTGCTGACCGCAAAGTGTGGCTGGTGCACCAAATCAAGCGACCACCCGCGCCATTCGTATTTGAGTTCTCACCACCAAAAGAATGGTGTGCTTTTGTAGCCACTCTATTTCTAATGCGGGTGCTAATGATTTATGTCGGTGGAGGTTAATGATCCCCAGGTTGCAGAAACTATTCCAGAGCTACACTGGACTACCTGTAGAGATTTTGAGACTGCCGACAGAAGCTATTTTTGCGCATGCGCCGTTAACATGACAATTTGAGAGCAGCAGGTGTGGCGTGCGCTCCGCCGTCGCCGCGCGCTGGGCTCCCTTTCCATTGTTGAACCCGCGTGTGATGTCTCGCGCATGAGCTGTTGTACGCGTGCGCCGATACCATGGTAACCAGAGAGACCCCGCAGGTGCGCCGTGCGCTTCGTCGCCGCCTCGCCGCACGCCGCTCCATCACCCGAACCGCGCATCACATACGCAGCCTTGCGTATAATAGGCGGAGATGAAACAATCGGCTGTGTCAAATTTGACATGGATGCAGAGTCCAGCTGCTACTAAAAGGCAGTATAGAAAAGACAAGATTAATTCTGATGCTGAGGTTGTTACCTAGCATTTGCGTACTCCTCAACAGAGAAATGCTGCATGCTACTTCACAGATAATCGGGTATTCTTCATCTCTGTCAAGCAAAAGGAATAAAAAATGCGTGTACCCAATGTCTCTCATTGACAATGCGGAATTAAAGCCTTATTTCTTGGGAAACGTGAATTCTCTGGCTGTGTTTTTAACGGGGTGTCGCTTTTCAAAGGTCATAATCCGGAAGCTGGCGCGATAGATGCTTTGAATTACTGCTGCTCTTGTGGTTTCAAACTACCGATAAATTTGTCTCACTGCAAGAGTTTAGAGTGCCGTTATAAAACACTTGGAAAATAGCAACTTCTTTAGGAATGTACATCATGGCTTCAAGTCTGAGCTTTCATGTCAACACGGTTGTTGGAATTCAGTCATGGTGTTATGTCATTTTATGACTGTGGAAATCAAACTGACTGCATATTTTCGAGTTTTAAAGCAGCTTTTGACTACGTACCGCATGCCCTATCCCTTTTATTGCATAAACGTGCTTCTCTCGGGATCCACAGCGTTATAATTACATGGATATGCGACTACCTTTCCGGTAAATCATAATATGGTGTAATTAACGGTGTTACAAACCACTCTGCAGATATTAATTCCAGTGTCCCTCAGGTGCCAGTTTTCGGGTCATTGTTGTTTTATAATTTGTATTAATGATACTGTCGAGAGCATTTCCGGCAAAATCTGCTTGTATGCAGAGGACTTCGCCGTGTAGTGCCCAATAGTCACCGCGCATGATGTTAGCACCCTGTAGCAAAATCTAGACAGCATCCATGAATGGTGCATCAAGTGATGGCGCTGAATTCAAATAAATGTATATACGTTGCTCTTGCACGAAAACCTAACCCTAGAAATTCTGTGTACTGTTTAAATTGTATTTCTTTGGAAAACGTTTCTGAATTTTAACTACCTCTCTCTCTGAATTTCAGGGAGGACCTTAAACGGAGAACCCACATTGTCTAAGTAATAGGAAAAGCATCGAGATTGTTTAATTCCTTCCGGCGTATTTTCCATCAAGCCCCAACAAATATAATAGAATTGTACCTTACACACATTAAGCCTTTTCTTGAGTATACTAGCGCGGTGTGAGATCAATGCATGATTACATTATTGGATGGTTTGGAACGCGAACAGAAGCACGAGCCACTTTTGTCACGAGTGGTTACGACCTTCAATACAGCTTTTCAGCAATGAAGGAATCTTTTGGCTGGGAACATCTCAGTAACTGGCGCATGGACAGGAAAGTAGAAGTTTTCTATCTTGTTATTTCAGCAAAACAGGGATTGATAAAATTCTGCCTGTTCAGCTGTCACATTTTGTATCTGCACGTTGTGATCATGTTTTTAAGGTACGAGAAATCAAATAACGAACTAACGTTTATAAGAACTTTTCCTTCTGCATGTCATGTCTGTCCGGAACAAACTCCTCAAAAATGTCGTCGACTGCATATCTGTGGAAGATTTTAGTGTTTTTATGCATAGAATCATTTAATCTTAACTTTATATCATTTATTGTACGCTTGGGTGTGGCTGATTTTGCTGTATTTTATGGCTGTTTCTTGTGTTGTTTGAATGTCTCATCCCATGGCTATAGCACTTCTAATGCTTGATCTTGTGGTACGTCCCTCCTGCAATAATGTCTTTGGGGGCTGTAGGTATCTATCTGTAAATAAAAAAATAAGTTATCAATAATGATCGTTGATGGGAAGCAGTCATAAAAGACTTCTGAGCAGTGTCGTCTTTGCGAAAATATGCTTTTCTGACAATAATCTGGATGATGGCTGAGTAAATCTGCACAACAACATCTATATTTCGCTCATTGCGTTCAAACCTCTGTTGGGACGAACTGTATTTGGGATGTACCGGATGCCTCAAAGGCACACAATGGCGGTACCCTCATACCTGGTTTCGGTACACATGAAGAAAAAAGTCATTTCACTTCAACAGTTCGCGTTTGATTGTAAAAAAAAAAAAGAAATGAAAAACCCGTTTTCCTTCAGTTTAAAGAGTTGCTGCTTGTGTGTCTCACAGCTTGATCAAAATTTGTACCTGTAGAGTACTACGCTTTGGCGAAGATATTAGAGAATCCGTCGTCACCGTCAATGAGGAAAAGTGTATATGTCCCTCTTGTGGTGAGTTTAGGCCCCAAGCGATGCTGTTTCTTTTGAGCGCTGCAGCAGTTATATACATCTTGCAGTATTTTCACATATATCTCATTTACACCCTGATGTCGTTATGCTCGCATGGCTGCTGATGTTAAGATAAAGTCAAATGCTTTCTGATAATCCATGAAAGCTATGTGCAGGGTTTAATTAAACGCTAATAATTTCTCTGTCCCTTGGAAGAGAGTGTGGATACGGTCTGTTGTAGCTAGAGTTTACAAACTTCTGCTTGATCCTTTGGTTGATTGTGGTCAAAGGTTGCCCTTAATATTTTATTGATTACATTCGCGAGTACATATTGCACAGAACGGATATTCATCATATCGGTGTGTAATTTTTCACGTCCTCGATGTCCCCTTGCCTATAAATTAGGATACTTTTAGCGTTCTTTTAAGATTCCGCTACTCGCGAAGGTATAAGCCATTGCGTAGGCAGACACAACCAGTTTTATTTATATAGAAATAAACTGAAAGCTCTTACCCTGGGCCCAATCAGAAGAGGCGAAATCATGCTTGCAGGACATCAAACATAAAATTAGGCATGATTTCTGCATTGTCCATCAAATCCGCAGTTACTTAATCCTCCTCAGCGGCTGTCTTTTTTTTTTTTTTCTTTTTTCGTTACTTGCGGAATGTCTAAGCGATCCAAACTTCTCGGCATACTTTCAATAATACTCACCCTTATAGGTCAGGGTAAAATCCTCGGCTTTTTTGACTGTCTTGTCGAAAATGGTAATGATATTGCCCGCCCTATCTCCGAGCGTGCATATACCTGATTTTCGCTTATGCCTAGCCTCCGTTTCACTGGCATTAGGCTACTGACGTTCTTTAGAGTATACCGAATCGTCTTCGTGATATACAGCTTTGTGTTGGTCAATAAGCGTTTATTGATTAGCTTTAAGTGCTCTACTGGTTCTCTCCTGTCTGTCTAGATGAAACCATTCATGATCTGGCTTTTGTTGTACTTTTTCGTTTCATATAGTTTGCCAGTTCTTGTCTAATCAGCCCACCGCATAGTTCTGCAGCGCAGCCAGTGACTATATCTCTGTAATTATCGTTCATTGCTACTACGAATGGGTCGTCTTCCTTGGTTAAAGCCGAATACCTCTTCTTCTAATAGATACTTACTTCATATATTGTCCGTCTTATCGAGATTTTGTTGACGATTTTGTTCTTTACTAGTTTTCCTTTTCCTACTTCAAATCTATAATAATTGTCGATATACTATAGAATGCTTTAGCTAGACCACTCGATAAACTCTATTATTGTTTGTCTCCACATATATTGTTGTTGTTGCCCTCATAAAAACAGCTCATACCCACAAGAGAGATTAGCTATGGCCAGGCGGTAATTGCAGTTTATTGAATTGCGTACTGTGGAAATGAGATATTAGAAGTTTCAGCATATCTGTTTCAAATTTGGGCTTGTCAATGTTTACTTCGTAGTGATTCGGCTGCTGAAAAAGGTAAAAATGATTCGTAAATGATTGCGATGTAGAAACTCTAGTAATACCCCCCCCCCCCCTCATTTAGTTTCTACCAACCGTACCACATTCACACTGTCTGCTCTCAATTGCTGCTTGTCTGCCTTGGCATTTAATTAGCCGATCAATACAGTATACTGTGTTTTTCCTTTACTCATTGCCGATTCTACGCCTTCATAGAAGCTTTGGACTAAATCGTCATAGTCTTCATGACTAGTTGAAGGTGAGAAGTCCTGTAGTGTTAAATTTAGAAAGCTTAGTTACGATACGTGCCACTTTCTCGTGAACGTTATAGAACTTCTCCATATTTCCAGCTATGTGCTTATGGACCAAGTATACTACTTCTCATTCTTGACTCTCCAGTAAATATCGATCGAACAGTTCATTCCTTCCCCTTACTACAGAATAGGATTCATTTGTCTCAACTCCGCCAAGCGCTATAATATCCTATTTTTTTTTTCTGCTGGTTCTTCGAACAGCACTCCTAGACTAGCCTCTGTAGATAAGATTTTAGCGTTAAACGTTGACAAGTCCAGGTTCCAATGGTGGCCTGTCCGGAGCCAAAGCTGGTGAATAATTACGAAACACCCGGTTTCACAGCACAATCATCTTTGCATACAAGACGGATTTTCTGCATTTAACCCAACCTCTACTTCTTGGGGTCCCACTTTACACAGCCAGACATATTCTGCTTTTAGGGGTGCCAGTTGTTTTATTTATTCTATTATCTTCAGATGGCTTGTGCGGCTTGGTTTAGGGGCATCACATGTGTGGTGAGCTCAAACCTGGTGTTAATAAAATCATTGTTGGATGCAGAAGGCGTGCCAGTCGCTGATCTTGTGAATGTTTATATCGCTTGATATCATAATTGCCTCTTGTTTAAAAAGAAAAAGGCATCACGTTTAGTAAATCGCGAATGTACGGGTTCATTACTTTTCATTTGGAATTAAGCATATTTGCTAACTTTGGCACGACGCAGCCAAAGTGCTTCGTGGAGAATGCAAAGGGAGAAAAAATAGTGCACGCCGGTCAAATGAGGCCGAAAAGTGAGAGAGGGCTTGGACCCACGAAAGGCGCTGCGGGGATGCAAGAAGAATGGGGGCTTCAGCTTGAGAAGGCATTGTAGCTTGCCTCACAAAACGACGTCGCGCTTCCCGGAAAGACGGGGGTTTGGCGCGCCGGGGTTGCCGAGGCTGTGGTTTCGGGTTTGTCGACCTAAACAGCCGAGAAGCGTGTTGTTGTCTTTCGCAGACGCTGCGCGCGAGGCGATGATAGAAATGGCCAGCACCGCGCATCTCTGTATGTTTTATTTTTGGCGTAGCTGGCCAGGGCGGTGAGCAGCTTCGCTTGTGTGTGATGTTGTGTTTTGTTTTTCTTTTCTATATGAAGTGTTCAATTCGGGAGAAAGTGACGGGAAAATTGTTCATTGGTTGTGGTGTTGCGAGGGGGTTGTCATTGGCTAAACAGTAAGTTTCGGCGGAAATTGCTTAAGGTCGGGGTGCGGGAGTGAGAGAGCGGCCTTTTGTGGACGGCCGCCGTGCGGGCCAGTCGTGTGTGACTGGCGGTGGCCTAGGGCCGTAGGTCAGAGAAGAGGTTACTGGAGTAGAGAGGAAGCTCGTGGCGGGGGCCGATAGTAGGCTCGGCGTCGTATAACTTGAATGCAATGTAAAGTGCTTTAGTTCTGCTTGTTTTATTATTATTATTATTTAATAAATGCTTAGTCAACATTGCAAAAGCATTGGACGGTGGTCTCTCATTTGATGGACGACGTGCGCTCAACTCTGCAGCGTCAGTCGCAGAGTAAGTCCCCCAGGGTCCGGCACGAGGCCCTCCCCTCGCACCCGTCACCATTAAGCGAGAGGGAAGCCCTTCCGCCGACTCAACCATCAGTCGAGTTGGAGGGCGTTCGTTTTGTTGTGCTTTTAAAAAACTCTAACAAAAGTACATTGATTTATCATACACGATATATTAAATCTTATGAATTTCATATGAGAAATGAACAATCTCCTGGTAATGCTTGAACTTTTACGTTTTTACGGTAATTTTAAAGTGCCTTCCTATTGAGATGACAAAGCCAAATTTGCCGTTTGTGTCACGAGGACGAAGTTTATAGATATAGCGTGTTTGTGCGCGATAAGCGAAATGCTTTAGTTTCTGCAAATGAATGCATTATTGGAAGCGATTTTTCTCTGCGAAGTTAATATGCCAAAATAAACGAAAGTTGTTGCCGAGCTCCTGCTTCATTTTTGTTCGTTTCTAAGAGCTGTAGCGAAAGCAGAATACTTACTCAGTGTGAGGTAACGTGGCCTGTTACAACAATCGTCAATGTGAACACACTCACGTGCCTGATACCGATCGCGTGGTTGATACTGTCGCATGACAGTCACATGACAGGTAATTCGTGAATTGACTTGGTTTTGATGGTCTGCACTTCTGATACTATACACAAAGAAATACGAGCCTTAATAGTCGGTAGAAGAGGAGTTGTACAGTATTTATTTATAAACACTGCAATCTCAAGCTGGGATACTAGTAGGGTGAAATACCTGACTACAAACATTTGATAGGCAAGAAAAAAAGCAACAATACGAAGAATCCTTTAAAATGTGTTCATGTGTATTTAAGCCAGCAGCCAGCATGGGAATTTGCGAGAGCACTGCAGAATCTTAAGTGGAGAAATGTGAAAGCCTGAGCGTTGTTGCTGCACACGGTACATCGCGCGCTCCCTTTTCGAACACAACCAGCGTTTTATTGAACGCATGAAAGTGCACCGGCGTTCTATAATTGGTGTACAGGAAAGGAAAGGCGCAGTATCTATCACTCATGGAATCTCTGCAGTGGTCTCGCTCTGTTACGCGCCAGTTATATTTTTATCGTATTAATTGACATTTATAACACACCTCTGATCACTATCACGCATTTATTTGGCTGATTAAGTCAGAAACACATCCACTTCTGATTATTGTGACGTCACATCCCTTCAACGTCGGCATTACTCGTATTGTTATTTCAACTTCTTTTTGATTTTACATTTACATTTTAGTTCTCTGGCTCTAATTATTTACTAATCATCCCATTAGCACGCTGGTTTTTTCTGCAGCGCCCTCGTATCATCCTCTATCGATCACAACCACATGTTCGATCCTAACTCTTCTGAGAACGATACAACGGCTGCGGCCACGCTTTGTACACACGGTCTTTCTGACATAACGTAGTAATCTTAATAAACACTCCGTACATAATTTCTAGTAGGTAATATTTGAGCTAGAATGACGTCACTCATCAAGAAGGGTGTTCACGTCATTTATTTGGCAACGCTACTCTTGCATTTGTTGCATGCAATCCTGTAGAGAGAGCGAGAGGAGAGAAAAGGAGAGAGAGCCTCTGTTTGGCAACCGTCCATCGAGAAAAGGTAATACAGGATGTAGTGAGCAAGCGGAAGTGCAGGATGGGGTATGAAATAAGGATGTTAGTTTTAGGCCCGCGAACTCAGGCATTGTCCTTCTCTTTCTACAAAGCGTTACGATGCCAGGAATAGAAAGCGGAAACAGTCGCACGCCTCGTGCTCTGCCTCCTACTACTGCTGGAAATAAAGTTGGTCCTGATACTCCTGAAGACTGCCGACAGGTCACTGATTTTTGTAGATAAAATATAAATCACCCAGCCGAATCAGTTAGGAATAGAAAATATAGCGCCCTCTTTGCTTTCGCAAATAAATAAATTGTTCCAAACTCTGCAATCCACTGTGCGTTTAATTACATTCATTTTAAGCAACGCAACTTGGTCGAGGACAAGCCGGAATCCAGTATTCTTTAAAAACGAAGATAAGGCCGGCCTCTGCTGAAACGGCCTGCATTTGGTACCACATGCCGAAAACAACTATGGGCAACGAACGTTCTTGCAGAAATACGGCCGCTAGCCGTTCTAACCTTTATTTGTTTTGTCGTACAGCCCGCTGAAATGCAGCCTAATCAGTTTGCTTTCAGCGTTCAAAAGGATCGTGTGATTATTGTTTATTATGCTCAGTGTAACCAAAGACGCGGATCTATCACTTTCTCTATAGCGAAACAGGCGCCGAGATTCATGTCGAATGGTTGCAGCCGCTCGCGTCTACTTAGAAATTGATTCCGACTGTTCTAGTCCCATTTAGCAGCTTTATCTAGATGTTTCTGCGGCGAATATAAATTGAGCGCTGAGAAGTGGAGCGGGCAGTGGTAGTTCAACGACCACCGAGAAAGCATGCTGCTATCACCGTTGTCTATTCAGGGAGTTTTTGTGCACTACAAGAGGTCGAAATTTTTTGTTGTATTTTGACAGCTTATGATAAATTCATGAAAAGCGTTGCGTGTCAGCACTTCTTCGAGCGCCTCCTATACTCAAATATTCACCGCTTAGATGTTTCCGTGCCATGCAACCGCACTAAAAGTGGAGCAAGGAGCTCTACAGCTACACGAGGTTTCTTCGTTAACGTACACAGGGAGCAGAGTGATAGCTGAGAGATGCCAGCGGGCCCGCAGCACGGCCCATGGTCGGTTTCCTCTTTAGCCGTTGCCCGTAGGCGAACTTAGCTGGGCTGTGACCGTGTTTATTTACACTCGTGATTTTCCTTCCAAACAGCTGCTGCCGCGAGAATTCTCCCTGGCTCCCCTCCCCTTGAACGGACTGTAGTATTAACTCTTCGCTGTACTGCCTCTGCTGTTGTTTTCTTCAGCATAGCACATACTACCCCCCCCCCCCCTCCTTCGGGGAAACCGCAGCGTTATTTGCAGTGCGGCGCGGAAATAGGCCACTTGAACTCGGGTTGTCATCGTCCAAACGGCGCCTCCGTAACTGATGGAAATGTAAAAAGCGGGAAGCTCAGTAGCGCTACTGCTACTGGCTGGCAACAAGATCTGTATGCGATTTCCTTTGGGGCAAATGATTTGCTAGGGAATTTAAATCGTTGCTAAGCAAAAAGCACCGCACATGTTGCATTTCGATCATGCGTCGCGAGTGGAGCTCTGGGCTGTTTTCGGCATATTTGCGCAGGCTGGCATGATAACTCCAATAAGTGGCGCATTTTTTATCTGTCAGTTTAAGTAGGCGCATATGCTGCCTGAACGCCATTTCGCTAAATGCGCTGCAAACTCGGAATAAGCAAGACAGATGGGCTCCCAAATTATTTACCCTTCAACTCGCCTTCGAGATAATATTTCGTTGGAAGTCATTTGAAATTTTTTTAAATGCGAAGCTTCCGAGAGAGCTGCAGAGCTCTCCTCTGTTGCGGTATTGCTACGCTTAGCTGAATGGCGTGATTCCGTTCTCTCAACAGTAGGGTCCAATGAGTGGCAACTCCGTTATTATTTTAATTCGAATAAAAAAATACTCAAAATGATTTGAAAACACCAAAGTATTAGTTCGAAAGGGAATTGAAATATTAGAAGCGTTCTAGTGCCTTTATGCGAATATGTTCCATGCGACTACATCAGTTCAACATGAGCTCTTTTTCTTTTACAATGCACTGTGTTCCTTCTGTGCGCAAGGTGTAATTTTCTTGTAATTCAGTTCCTCCCTTTGTGAAGGGACGACTGTCTTTCTTCCTGAAATTTCTAGGGGAGCATCATACTTAGGCTGCTTTCAGCCCACGCATGCAATGCAACAAGTAAAGGTTTGCTTCATAGTTGATGTGGGCTGAATGGTCTCGAAAAGAAAATTGGATTGGAAGATTTCTTTCTACGGCTGCGACACACATATTCATACTCTTCGGTGCTTAGCCTCTTTAGGAAATGTATGACCTGATATGTCCCTTCCTCGCTCAAGACTAACGATAGAATCGTGGTAAAACTATCGTTACAATCACCTCTCGTCCCTCCCCTTGGCAAGAGCTGAAGCTGCTTGGCTCCATTCCTACTTCAAAAGGCTTCATATTGAAGCGACTATACAAAGGGAGAGCACTCAACGCGTCCCCTATATGTACCCTGCATTGCTCACGGGATACAGTAGAATCGCGCCGTACCAGGAGGGTGAACCGGCTGGGACTGAGGCAAGCTTCACAACACACCGTTAAGGTGCGACCAACACTGCTGTCACGGGTCTCTACATCAGATCTTGGCCAAGCGCGAGATGTCGGCTCCGGCGGCGGAATACGGGTGGCGTCCGCTTCTATACTACCCTATGAACATGCGGTGGCACTCAAGTTCAGCACTCCTGTAACAACGAACCTCGCTACGGCGGTTACTCCAAACAACGACGGTCCCAACCTTATTTACTGTTAATCTTTTGGTTTGTGTGTATGCATGAACTCGTAACGGGGCACAGAGAAATCTTGAGCAGTTTGATACCACCGGTATCATTTAGCGAGGGAAAAGCGGCCGCGCTTACGGCCGCTTATCCCTCGCTAAACCGCACAACTAGCACCGTACGGCGCTGGTTGTGCGGCCTCTTGTTTTTGGCGTCATTAATATATGATATTGGCAAAGTTAAGGAAATCGACAAGTCCATTCTTCACGGATGATGTAAAAAGGTGATACGCGATAGCGTAAGCAGCGCGTTTTTTCGAAAAGCCGCCATTGTTGCTGTACCTTCACAACGGTTTGAGGACCAATCACATTATAAACGGTCTCGCAAAAAAAAAAAAATATCCTGAGGCTGGCAGGATCATGACGTCGCAACCACAAGATATGGCACGGGTATTTCAAACACACAGCATTAAAATAGAGCAAACGAATTGGGGAAAGGTCCAAATAACGCTGTAATTGGCGTTAGTGTTCCTCAAATGTGGGTTTTTGAGATGTACTTTTTTTCTTCAAATAAATGTACCGACAATAGATTTTGAGCCCAGGGAAGTAAGCAGTGCATACCCCGAGAAAAGCCTGTTTTACAATATTTCTTGCTTTATTATAAGTACTGTACAATAAAAAAAAATTACGCGCGAAACATGCCTACATACATCCCGTTAGAATGTTTTCAATGCAGCCTAATTATGAAACATGCTCAGCCATTTTGGTAGTTCACTCCGAGCTCTATAAGCTCCGCCACAGATCGCACTATCTAAATGCAACTTTCAAGCTGAAAGCGAACATTATTATCGGTGCGAATGACTTGCAATCTGTGTCTTCCACAGGCTGTGGATGTTCAGAACCATTACCTTGTCGTACGGTACTCTAATTTTCCACTGGTAGATAACGAATAACGACCCGTCGTGGCGATTCAGAAATGCAGGATTTATGGAAATATTAAGCGTAAAACCATGTCTATTTCAAGCCGTTAATTTTTTACCTTTCTACGTTTGTTCGCTTCAGACGTAAATCCGCTAAACATGACGTCATTGTTGCGGCCCCACCCCGGGAAGGTGCACTGTGGAGACGTTTCAGTGCCTACGTGACTTTATTCGGTGTTTGCATCGCAGTTGAAGCACTAGTACAAAAAAACTTCGGATTCTTTACTCTCAATTTTCATACATTCGTCCACTTTAAGCTTGTTGAAATCTGAATCCTCTTCAACCTGGCGCATCCATGTGACCTGCCTTGAGCCCACTTCCTCGCATCACAAACATCATAACAGGCGATGACATAGCCACTCAGCTACCCAGTACAGGGAACCCGGTTTTGATATCGACCCCACCGACCGCGTTTCTACGCAGGTGATGATACATAGTGCCCGCCTGGTGTCAAATATCAATGCACGTTACAGATTCTCCTGTATTTAAATTATCGTAATCCTCCTATGCGGCGTGCCTCATAGGTGATGTAACTTTGGGACGTTAACCCCCATAAAAACCTAAGAACTGGAAATAACTACTGTTCTCTGAACCTGTTATGGCTTGCAAACGACAAAATAAGCCTAAACTGAAATCAAACATTCCTAAAGCCTTGATACTTTGTTAGAAAAAAATAGTTTTGACTTTTTCCTTTTGAGGAGAAACGAAAAAAATTATTTCTTTTAAAATTGCCTTGTCTTTTCCTGGCCACAACATTTTGTTCGTCACTCTTCTAGACCACGAAGGGCCATTGGTATCGTGGAGCTAAGAAAGGCACCCAATGAAAGCACTGGTGAGTATGAGTCACTAACGATTGTTTAGGGGACGCTGTGTGAAGAGGCGGTGTTAAAGGCACCAGCGCATACTCTTGAGGCGTAGACAAAGTTGGTGGAAGGCAATACAGGGAGGCGGTTGTAAAGCTCATAAGAAATGAGTCCCAGTTTCGGTAGATGCTATTTTGTCGCGAATGTCTACTGCTGGGCGTGTGGCAAGGTTCGAACTGGGCATCGGCGCACAAAAGGAGCCCCAAAAGGGCAGTCCGCAAATTCTCAGCGTTAGCAGTCGCGGGGCAGTCCTCAGTATAGTGCCTCGCTTGCGTCACCAGCGCGCTTCATGGCTTTCACAGAAGTGCCGCTGAATGTCACGTTCAGCCACGTCAAGCTACAGAACGAGCCAGCCGCCAGTTCATCCCAGTCATCCGTGACTGAGTAGTACATTACCATGAGGGTTTGGTTTGTGGGGTTTAACGTCCCAAAGCGACTCAGGCTATGAGAGACACTGTAGTGAAGGACTCCGGAAACGTCGATGGTTGTCGAGGTTTGGTCGGTTTCTCGTGATGGCTGAAAGCTTATCTTCGACGTTGCTGGGGTACAGACATTGCAGATGAAGTTGCTTCAGCATTTGTTCCAGCGTGCCACCGAAAGCACAAACCACGATTTGGTTCGCAGTTTTCAACGGAAGCTCGGTAAGCTAATGAACATTGAAATTGCGGTGACATTTTCTATACTGCAAGTAATAATAGAGAAGAGAAAGGTATTCACTGCAGCAAAACGCACTGTTGATCTGCGTGGTTAGCCTGCAACAGAGAAAAACGGCACAAATGCAAACACACAAATATATGGTCACGTGGTGGTGACAAGGTCGATTAACAAGTGAAGAGTCGGTGATTACACCAAAAAAACTTTTTATTGGGCTGACTTGCGCCCGCAAAAGAACTAAGTAACTCGGCAGCGGCGATAGCAACAAACGTGCTCGTCGATTGTCGAACAAAGAATGCCCGTCGAACTTGTCAAGGCTCAATTTAATGGATGCTCAGAACAATCTAAATAACGTTGCAAACTGCTTCTAGCACAACCAGGAACATTGTAGAAACATACGTGAGTGATCGGAATCTTCGAGATAGATCTCGGCGCATCGTTCGCGACAAAGAAAATCATAACACGTTGTATCGCGACAACGAGCATGAACAAACACTGGAAACAGAATTGATAAGCGCACCAGAATCAAAATGATAAGGCCGCGTGCCAGAAGCTGTCGAACAGGAACAAATAAAGATTAAAACAGTTCGCGGCAATATGGGCAAATAATAGGCTGTCGAAGAAGGAACGATTTGTGGATACGGGAGGAAAATAATAAGCTGCACGCGTTATAAAATTCTTGCACTTTGTTCCCCGAATAAAGGTGTTAAAGTGATTGTCCCTTTCGGAAGATCTGGGCTGAGAAAAGACTCCCCACCCTCCACCCGTCCTCGCCGTACTGGAGTAGCGGTTGGGGCTCTCAACCACTGTACCCAAGTATGCTGGACAGAATCCCTGCCGCGGCTTGGGCTCTTCGGTGGAGGCGAAACGATAGGCACCCGTGGGCTGTGCGGTGTTGTGCACGGTAAAGAACGCCAGGTGGTAGAAATTTCCTGAGTCCTCCACTACGGTGTCTCTCACAGACTGAGTCGCTTTGTTGCGTTAAGTCTACCGACTCTCCATCATAAGAGTTTATCTTTTCATCGTGTTTGAAGCCTTCATGGGCCCTGCGTTTTCTTCGTTCAGTTTTTTGTCCTTAAAATATATTCGCATGGTCAACTAAAAAAGGTCGTTGCTCAATGCATGGAATATAAATGTACCGTTACCACTAGTAATTAGCATATCTTCGATGTTTCTCCTTTCGAAGCTTGCAGGCTCTAAACATTGCTTTCGTTTAAGGGAGTAAAAATTACTTTATAATTTTACACATCTCTTAATTTTTAAATTCTTATATTACAGTGCTGCATTGAATTATAACTTGAAATAAGATAAATCTCGTATTATGAAAAAAACACTAGATATTCATCGCGGTCACTTCGCATTCCACTAAAAGCTTAATCAGAAAACCCCAGAAAAATCCGTAATCTTAGCAATGAATGAAGTTTCACATCCCTCCTTCAATCTTTTTGTGCAGTATTTTTAAATAAGAGCGTTTTGCGCGAACCGCAACGAATAAACTCATACTTCACTGTGTTAAGGATACTTTAAACGGCAATACCTGCTAGCGTATGTAGCATACATGACAGCTTCAGCATTCGGAGATACACGCACTGAATAGGTGCCTTTTCAGCGCATGAATACATTTATTGCTTAGTTTACAGGAATGAAAATGCCTTCGAAATGATGAATAATGCCTTGGCATACTCTTTTTCAATGCGCTCATCAACTATTTATTAATATCCGCCTCCACTCATGCTTTTTGTAACGTAAAATTTTAACGTTTTTTTAATCAACGCCATAGCGTTTGGCTCCTTTCACCGAAAATCCGACGTCGACGGCAGTCCGCCCTTATTGGCTTTGGGAGAAATATCACGAGCATGCCGTTGGCAGGTGGTAGTTGGCATCTGACATAGCCCAGCCCTAACTGGACGTAGGTTTGTCTGACATTACGTTTGGTAAGCGCTGCAAACTCTGACCTATAGGCCCCGTGCGCCCGCCAGGAGCCTCCATCGGCGGCGCTGCGTTCAGCGCCACCAGTGGCTAGCTTGGCGGCCCGAGTGAGCGCCATAGCTACTATATTATAGGTAGTGGGTTCATGGAGCGGTCTCCCATGAGGCGGCTTGTGTCGACGATACCAGATGGCGCCACCAGATCATGGGCTGTATGAAATGTGGCGCGCTGCGCCGTGGCTGCGCGCTCAGCATAGAATCATCGGAGAAATAAACAAGGCTCTGTGTAAGGATCATACCAGTCTCAGAGAGAAATATCTCACCTCCCTCACACACAAATTTTACTGCATAAAAAGAAATACAAAATGAACTCCACGCTTGCCTTCAAGCAAAAGGACAGATTTTTTTTTTCGGCGGAGAGAAAAGTTGACGTTTATCGTTTTATTACGGGTTAGTTTAACCCAAAATATATATGTTTTTAAGTAGCTTCGAGGAGATTCATTAAACAACCAATTTAGATATTACCTGGCGAATTGTGCGTATTGCCTTGTTCTTTTTTCCGGGATAAAGATTTCCTCTGAAAACTGCTATACGTAACAACACTACTTGAATAAGCTTCGTTTCCTCAACTTCAATGGTGTCGTTTTGCTGAAAAAAAGCAGGCCCTTTTTCTTTCATTAATCTTCATGACCAGTTGCTGAATAACAACATTTTATTGTGTGAATAGCTGAGGAATGATCAAAACCAGTGAAAAGTTCTCGTATAAAAATTATCGAAGTGTGAGATGTTGGTTTTCGTCATAGAGAGAGGGTGGTGCCCTCTGGCCCGCGATGGTGCACATTCCTCTGGTACTGTAATTTGGTTTTGGTGAGCATTTGCAACCTTCCTTGCATCCCCTTCCTCCATAGGGATCTGAGCACTGAAAAAAGTTGCATGCGTTTAGAAAAGAACAAATACCTGCTGCTATTCACGCATTTGCCGCTTCAAGAAACCGATATCACTCTGTTCATTTTCAAGACAATAATCGTTCTACCAGTCAACAAATTAAAACGAACAAAAATTTTAGAGCATAAGCAGGAAAGAATTTCGGCCCCGGGAATACGGCCTATTTTGCGGAATTTTACAGATAGTATACAATTATGAACGCGATATACAGGGGTTTATTTATATGAACTTTTTCTTCGCTTCACCCTACATCAGTTGTCATTTTGTGATGTATGTCGGAAGGCCGTCCAGAACATAAAAAAGCATATTTTCTCGCATCTCTAAAATGGCTCATTTGGGACGTTGGAACCTCATCTAAAGAATAAAGGGGCAGTATTAAAGACACATGTGCGCTGGATACTTGGCAGGCATCAGAACTATGATATTCACGATAGTGCCTACCTAATATATTCGATAGGCGACCAGCATCCTATTAACAGATCGGATGCTGGAAGCAACGAAAAGCATCTCAACCTCTAAGAATATATCTCCGAAGACGGATGTTTTTCTAAACTGCTGTCGCTATTTTTCCGCACAGAAAACAAGAAATTCCAGGGCTGCGATTATCTCTTATTAAGAACGAAATTGGCTAAAGCCACTTTACAATGCTGTTTTCATTATTTGCATCGCCATTATTCTCAGTTCAGTTCAGTCGTTCTGTCGTGTCTGACTCTTCGTGACCATATGGACCTGTACGCTTTCCGGTCTCTCACTATCTTCCTAACATCAAATAACTTAAATCTGCAGCGCCTCGAGCATGCCATCTAAAAAACTACGTTCGCTGCCTACCCCTTCTCCGGCGACCCTCAACCTTTCCCAACATCAAATCTTTCTCCAGCGACTCCTCTCTTCTCATCAGATGACCAAAGTAGCTGAGCTTTAACTTCAGAATTTGACCCTCCAATGAGCAGTCAAGATTTGTGGTCGACAATATCGACTGATTTGATCTACTGGCAGTCCAAGGAACTCTTAAAAGTCTTTGCCAGCACCACAATTCAAACACGTCGATTCTTCGGCGGTCAGCCTTCTTCACAGTCCAACTCTCGCATCCATACATCACAACAGGAAAGACCATAGCACGAGTTATACGGATCTTGGTTGGCAGTCTAATGTCTCTACTCTTTACTAGGCGGTCAAGGCTAGCCATGGCTCTCTTTCCCAAAGGCAGGCGTCTCTAAATTTCATGGCTGCAGTCTCCTTCCGGGATAATCTTGGAACCCAAGAACAGAAAATCTGTCACAGCTTCCACTTCTTGTCTCTTGATGCTCCAGGACTAGATAGGGCACGACGCCATGCTCTTTGTCTTTTTAATGTTCAGTTTAAGCACAAACTTCTCACTCTCTTCTTGTACGCGCATCAGAAGTCTCTTGAGTTCCACTTCAATTTCTGCTATCAAAGTGGCATCATTCGCATATCTAAGGTTGATGATACTTTTTCCAGCAATCTTCACTCCAGCTGAAGACTCGTCCCGACCGGCCTTTCTCATGATGCACTCAGCATATAGGTTAAATAGGCAGGGCGACAGTATGATGCCTTGTCTCACTCCTTTATAGCAGCTATCCTAATTGACAATTAAATGCACAGTCAATTATTTCCTATATAATCATTACCATTATCCTCAACTAGATAGTCATTCTCATCGTCGTTGTCATCAAAGTGAACTGCGATCTGTTTCTATGAACCCTGCGAGGAGTCGTGGTTTTGCACTCTCGGCTAGGGATCGGGGAAGTAGTGCTTCGATTCCCAATGTGATCAATTGTTTTCTTTAAGTGCAAGTGCGAAATATGTGTTTTGGTCACATTTTCTGCTCTCTCTTTCTCTACACGTCACACATCATGCAAGAAAGGGTTTCACATTTATAATGGGATTCCGCACCACAACAAGAATGAACAGTAATTACTGGCAATAATCCGGGTGCTTTTCGTAGAATTGCTTTCTTAAATATATAATTTCATTTCTAGATGTAGTACAACGCAATTTCGAGATAGAAGTAAACCAGGGACGCAGGGAAACAATATTTGCCACCTGACCTTCGGTTTGTATCATTTGAACGCACTGCACGACATTGTAAAACTTTGAGCAAGGTAGTACGCCTGAAGATTTTCTTCTCAATTCTACATTTATTCTTCAAGTAAGGTTCATCCTGAACGAATAGGTCCTTTCGTTATGCTTGTTATGTACTGCTATCTTTACAATGCATTATCAATTGAAAAATTGTCCAACGTCGGCGCTGGCGTGCAATGTCTACATTGCGGGCACCCACCAAACTCAAACTTTAAACGGTTGGCTAAGAACGTACAGCCAGCCCTCACATACCATATCCCACTCTCCACAAACTTTAATCCACCTCCTCCTAACTTCTAGTGAGAGTCAGCTACCGACCATCCTAGCATATCCAGAAGCCTGCTGATGCCATTATTTCTTCAAATTACACGTATATCCGTTCAACACGTGCATCGAGGGTGTAGAATACAGGTAGACACTATTGCTGAGCAACGAATCGCAGCAAAATTCACAGTCACTGGGAGTCCGTATTTTTTACTAAGTTTAGCCGCAAACTTCTCAGTAAACACAAATGATATTAGTTATGGGTAGCTAAGAAAGAGCGCTTGTTCATGTTGATGGTAGAGCCAAGGCCCACTCAGGAGGCTCGAAAGCAAAAGTACCCTTGCCTCCCCTTCCTCCAAAACACACACAACCCGACCGTGGGGGTGCAGTAGTTGGGGCGCTCGACTACTGTGCCCAAAGGTGCGGGATCGAATCCCGGTAGCGGCTGCTACTTTTTTATGGAGGAAAAAAGACAGGCGTCCGTATACTGTGCGATGCCAGAGCATGTTAAAGAAGCACAGTTGGTCGAAATTTCTAGAGCCCGCCACTACGGCGTCTATCATGCCTGCGTCGCTTTTAAAACTTGAAACCTACCCCCCCCCTCTCCCCCCCCCCCCACACACACACAGGAAATAGCGTCTTTGGGAGCCCCTTAAAGGCTAGCCCCTTACAAGGTCTAGTGTTGTTTCCTAGTCCGCCCCTTCTGTTGGTTCCATGGCAGCTAGGACCCTAATCACGTGATCACGTATGCTCTACAAGGTAGTGCAGCCGAGCAGAGCAGAATTCCAGCTCTCTCGGGCGGGTGAGGGGCAAAGGCAGTAAGCGGCGGGATTAGAGGAATAAGCCCGCAACATACATAGGGTACACTTCCGAAAACCGCACCCACAGTGCAGAAAGTCCTCATTAAATGCGGGATTTAAAATACTATTGTACTTATACTCCGGGAACAGTACCCCACTGGTGGATAAACGAAGGAGACAACGATCCTCATTTTTGGTGTGCCCTCTTGCAAGAGGGGGTGGGGGGGAGGGGGTGAAACCGAGAGCGTCGGGTTTTGTACAAGTTCTTCGAAAGTAAGGACCGTGTTGGGTTCTAGTTCCTCAAACGACAACAGTTGACGCGATGCCCGGTGTTTAAGTGTACTGGCTGAGGGGCATGTGGTCTCGTTCCCTTCAAGTCCCACATGTGCTGCGGCCCAAATGACGGCACGTGTGTACGGGCGATTCCGGTGCTATTTGAGACGCGGGCTTATGGAGTCCTGCTACTACGTTGTGCAACCCTGTACGGAAGGAGGGATGCACAGCTTGGTAGCATGACTCTATTCAATAAACCCGCGTCTCAAATTATTCGACGCTGCCCGTCGGGAAAATGAAAACCCGGGTGTACGGCGTCCCTCTTAGCGTCGTATCAGTCAAAACGCACGTACGAGTCATTGGAGTGGGGCTAGTTTGCATTACGGCGGCTGGCTTACTTAAGCCGAGCAATGGAGCCTGACCGGAGCCCAGTGCTGGTAATGACTCCAATCTATGCTTACCTTTATTGTGAATTGCGGGATAAAGAATGATTGTTTGTGCTCAGAACATGGTCTCCTAGGGCTTTTGGATGTGGCACTGATTATGTATTGCAGATATTAGGCTTCCAAATTACAAGGTGTAGCGGGAGATACAAAGGAGACTACGCTGTTACAGGCATACGACAGACAGCCTATAGCATGGAGTGCCGAAAACGGCAAAATTAGGGGACGGGAAATAAGTTAGTTCTAAGCCTGCGATTTCTGATATGTGAGAGGTGCAGATGAGTACGGGGAGGGGGTATCTGGTGGTTCTTTCCTTTCAATGATGTAAGTCGTGTCGTGAAACTAACAGGGGATCGGTTGAGGAGACTGTCTTGAGGCCCGGAAGCAGCGTTCACAAGGAAACACTTGACGGCGCTTATTTCTAGGAATGCCCTGATGCCAGCGTCCTTTACGATTTGTTGTGGTTTAGCTAGTGCCGATAGTGATCTAAACATGAACGACTAGGTGTGTTTACGTCAGTCAGCTTTCATACTGATGAAAAAAGATCGTCAAGTGTCACAGACGTTCATTTGATGGATACGTGCATTTTACAAGCATCACCTACCGTTACAAGGCCGCATCTTCGAATAACTTCTCTCACGTCTTCGGGATACTGCTCCAGAGGCCTTCTGCAAGAAAAGAGATGCAGATGACCACATATCGCGCTTTGTAAGATTAAAAAGAAAATCAGTTGAAACGCCACCTTTACATGACCTATTTATAAAACATATGAACCATACAATCTGCTCTGAATATTTTATTGGATTTACCAGACGATTTCGGAAATAATTACCACCCTGGTGCGTCCATCATTTTGCAACTGCAGTCCCCTTAATTACATGCTCCTTGCATTTAAAAGCTTGTTCAGAGTTCACTCGCATGCATGTCGAAAAGGAAGCCAAAATGCAGGCGACATCAAATGAGAAGGACTTGGCATCGAGACATATTTTGTGGTATTATTCATTTTTATCAAATTTCACCTGCCCATTGCAATTAGAGAGATGAATTTACAGCAAATGTATGTGTTCATTTACAAAGCTGATGGTGGCACTTCTACCGTGGCAAATATGCAGAAAATGACACAGCCACGCTGAGTGCCGTCGTGATCATCAAGTAGTGAATTAAAAGTTGCTAGGCATTTGACAAAATCTGCAGTACACAGCCACGCGAAGAGTGCGTATGTACCCGAGTGGACATGTACTGGCGATTCACACGAGCAGAGCGCTGGCCCACAGATACCGGCAGGCGTTGCCTCTAAACGGCACTGTGCAATATATATTTATTTACGTACACACTGTACACCATGGGTGAGGTCCAAGGCAAGAATGGCAACATCAGTGAATAATAATAATAATATACAACAGTGACGTAGAACATAAGCAAAGTTGATTTCGGAATCAAATGTTAACAACGAAAATACATATTACAGTAACTTCAAAACATGGCTAAAGAAGCAAAGATACAATGTTTAGGGCTGTGATGGTTCGGGTATTAGCTGCAGTATTTTACGGTGAGTGGCAAGAAGGAAAACTCGGAAAAAAATGTTTTAAGCATATTGTGTTGGGAAAACGCTGTGGTTATGTCATATATTTCTTGTTAGCATCGGGGAAAAATAAGGCGAAGGGTAAAGTCGTACTTTATGCTTCAAACGTAGAGAAAAATTCGCAAAAATTTCTCTTCTTGTCTGCAGTAGTTCAATACCATGGGAAACATTAGTTCGGATGGGGGGTCAGTGCTGAGAAACTTTGAATATATCAGGCTAACTTCTTTTTCTATTCTTTTTAGTTTCTTAATCTTAGACTTAGTGTAAAGACATCAAATTTTGCACGCCGCGTATTCGAGCTTGGGTCTAATAATGTGTTGTGGCTAAAGAGCTTAACATCACCTGATGTGTTGAGGAGGTATGTGCCTGAGATAAGAGTTTTCGGAATGCGAGTGAAGAATGTTGTATATGTGGGAGTTCCAAGAAAGGTTATCAGTGAGTGTTACATGTAAGTATTTTGCATAACTTTTATTTGGCATCACGTTTGCTGCACTAATGGCGATTCGAGTTTGTATATATAGGGTAGTGTGTATAACAGAGTAGTTGTCTCGAGAGACATGCGAATCAAAAAATTCCGAGAGCCCAGTGGAATCGACGCTGCAAAGATGCGAAAGCCGGAGCGTTGCTGCGCACGGCGCATCACATATTTGCTCCCATTATCATTATCAACTAAATGTGCCGAACTATCATTGCTCCTGTCGTCATTGTCTTCATCCCTAACTACAGCGTCGTTGTCATCACTACTATCATCCTCCAGGTAGACAGAATAAGGATATGAACTTCATAGTCCCGAGCGTGGCGCAGTTGATTAAAGCGCTCGGCTGGGGATACGAGGGAAGGTGGTTTGATTCTCTGTGGAGGCACATCAGCGCACACATACGACGCACAGATCCCGCCCACATCTCGAGCACAACTCACGCACACGAAATTTTGTTCCAAGGTCCTAGAAACACTCTCACCTTAAAAAAGTTTTAAGGATTAAGAGACATGTCCCACAGCTTGCATTACTACACACTGCTGCGCTGCAGTCCTTCGTCGCCCACCTCCAGACCACGCCCCACCGAGCTCACCGAACCGTCAGGAGATTCGGTTCCTCCAGGGGCCTCAGTGGGCGCCTCCCAGGCGCTCTCAACTGCGCCGAACTGACAGGTGGCGCAGTTATGACAGCCGACCACTTTGTTTCTACTGCGGACAACCTGGCCATGTGTATCGGTACTGCCGCCACCGCGAAGAGGGGCAGTCCTTTCCGCTTGCTTCTGCTCGCCGCCGCTTCGACACTAATTCTGCCCAAATCGACGACGACCCTCCGGTCAGCAGGGAAACCGAAACCCCGGGTTTCCGCCGCCGCTCCTCCCCATCGCCACAGCGTTATTCGCCGACACGTCGCAACACTACTGGCGTTAGCGGACGGCGGTCTCCTAGCCCTCACCGGGGAAACTAAGAGCTGCAACCTCGCGAGGGGAGGTTGCAACCAGTCTAAAAGTGTCGAAACCCTCACCACCGCCGCAATTGCCGACAACCCGGGCTTCTGACGCCGCCGCTAACATTGACATTTCCGCACTACCGCCGAAAATGCCGTACCAGATGATCAGCCATGACGACGAAGCTGACAGCGCCGACCTTGCCGCGCTTCCGCCGCAAATGCCGAAAGGGACGATCAACCCAGATAATTTTGTTAGCGCTGACCTCGCCGTTTCCATTGATGGGCTGGCGGTACATGCTCTGGTGGATACCGGGGCAGATTTTTCAATTATTAGCCAGAAACTGGCCGACACCCTGCGCAAAGTAAAAACTGAATGGACTGGGCCAGTAATAAGAAGTGCTGGGGGTCAGCTACTGGCACCGACAGGGAAATGCACTGCCCGGATAGGAATAGGAAACGCGGTGTTTGTTGGCAGCTTCGTTATTCTCCCTGACTGCTGCAAAGACCTCATCTTGGGCATGGACTTTCTGCGTCTTCATGGGGCTGTAATCAGCATCCGTGACAGCATCGTTGCCTTCACCAATAACCATGAAGACCTTGGTTATGCGCAAGTACCACTATTGCCCTTACGCGTCGCCAATGAGACGGTGACATTACCTCCGAGATCATGTTCTCTTGTTGAAGTGAAATGCGACGTGGCGCATACAGGCGATGGCGTCGCCGAACGGGCAGTTACCCTGGTACTCAGCCGAGGTGTTTCTATAGCTCGAGGGCTGGTCAACTTGACCAATGGGCATACCGAACTGCTGCTGACAAACTTCAGCGACGAGCGTCAGCAAATTCCGAAAGGCACAACTGTGGCCTTTTTCGACAGCCTCCCAAATGCGCAGCACTGTTGCTTACTGCAACAGAGAGGATCAGTGTGCAAGACACCCGTAACCATCGTTGATGTGAGCCCAAATCTGTCTTCTTCAGAGCGGGACCGCCTTTTGGATCTCATAGATCAATTTCGAGACTGTTTTGCTTCAGAATCGCGGATCGGCCAAACGCCTTTGACAAAACATCGAATTATCACGGATGACTCGATTCGCCCGATTCGACAAAATCCTTACCGTGTGGCTCCGAAAGAACGTGAAGCCATTCAGCGCCAGGTGGCCGAAATGCTTAGAGACGACGTTATCCAGCCGTCACAGAGTCCCTGGGCTTCCCCCGTGGTACTTGTTAAAAAGAAAGACGGCAGCTTACGATTTTGCATAGACTATCGCAAGCTCTACCAAGTGACCAAAAAAGACGTGTACCCTCTCCCTCGCATCGACGACTCCTTAGATCGCCTACGAAATGCACGTTACTTCTCGTCGATGGACTTGAAAAGTGGATATTGGCAAATCGAAGTGGATGAGAGGGATCGGGAGAAGACAGCATTCATCACTCCCGACGGATTGTATGAGTTTAAAGTCCTTCCGTTCGGTTTATGCTCGGCGCCAGCAACATTTCAGAGACTGATGGACACTGTGCTTTCGGGACTTAAGTGGCAAACATGCTTGGTGTATCTTGACGACGTGATAGTGTTTTCGGCTACATTTGAAGAGCATCTACTCCGTTTGCTAGCTGTGTTTCAGGCCATACAATCTGCGGGCCTCACATTAAAACCCGAGAAGTGCCACTTCGGTTACGAGGAGCTGCAGTTCTTAGGCCACGTCGTCAGCCAAGAAGGTGTTCGGCCGGATCCTGAAAAGCTCTCCGCAGTCGCCAAGTTCCCAACACCTACGGACAAAAAGACATTGCGGCGCTTCTTGGGTCTTTGCGCCTATTACCGTCGGTTTATTGCTGGCTTTTCACGAATAGCCTGGCCATTAACTTCACTGACTCGTGACAACGCAGTCTTTCGCTGGGGTGAAGAACAGCAACAAGCTTTCAATGAGCTGAGGAGGCGTCTACAGACACCACCTGTCCTGGCGCACTTTGATGACGACGCCCCTACACTGCTTCATACGGATGCCAGCAACGTGGGCTTAGGTGCTGTGTTAGTACAGCGCCAGGATGGTGTGGAAAAGGTAATTGCTTACGCCAGCAGGACCCTATCTAAAGCAGAAGCGAACTACTCGGCAACCGAAAAAGAATGTCTTGCAGTGGTATGGGCGGTTATGAAATTCCGCCCTTATTTGTACGCTCGCCCCTTTCAAGTCGTCAGCGACCATCACTCTCTCTGTTGGCTGACGAACTTAAAGGACCCTTCAGGGAGACTCGCGCGTTGGAGCCTTCGATTGCAAGAATTTGACATGGCAGTTATTTACAAATCTGGAAAGAAGCACACAGATGCAGATTGCCTTTCGCGAGCGCCGGTCGAACCTTCCACTATGACCGATGAAGACACTGCGTTTTTAGGTGTCATAGATGACGCAACGCTTTCCCAACAGCAGCGAGAGGATCAGGAATTGCTCCCTCTTATTGATTTCTTGGAGAAGCGAACTACGGTTGTGCCGAAGATTTTCGCCCGAGTAATCTCTTCATTTTTTATTCGCAACAACGTCCTTTACAAGAAGAACTTCCGTCCTGGGGGAAACAGTTTTCTGCTCGTCGTCCCATCGGTTCTCCGCACTGAAGTTTTGCAAGCGTGCCACGACGAGCCAACCGCCGGTCACCTAGGCTACACCCGCACGTTGGCTAGAGTACAGCACGGATACTACTGGCCAAAACTGCCGGCGACAGTGAAACGCTATGTACGTACGTGCATTGACTGCCAGCGCCGTAAATCACCCCCAGTAAAACCAGCTGGCCTACTCCACCCTCTTCAAGTGCCAGCGACACCTTTTAAGCAAATTGGCATGGACCTCCTGGGACCATTTCCGACGTCTACAGCCGGGAATAAATGGATAATTGTCGCCACTGATTATCTGACCCGCTACGCGGAGACCAAGGCTCTGCCAAGGGGTACCGCCGCCGAAGCAGCTAGGTTCTTCGTTGAGAACATTGTCCTGAGGCATGGCGCTCCGGCACTTATTATAACTGACCGAGGAACTACATTTACGGCCGAACTTTTGGAAATCGTTCTTCGCCTCAGTGGTACCAGTCACCGTAAAACTACTGCCTATCACCCTCAAACCAATGGGTTGACGGAACGCCTCAATAAGACCCTCGCAGACATGCTTTGCATGTACGTCGACGTAAACCACAAGAATTGGGACGAAATACTTCCCTACGTTACGTTCGCCTACAATACGGCCCGCCAAGACACCACTCGCATGACACCATTCAGCCTCCTTCACGGGCGACCAGTAACAACTATGCTGGATGCAATGTTGCTCCCGAATGCCGACACCGATGATCTCGACCAGGACGCCGAGGAATTCGCTCAGCGTGCAGAGGAAGCTCGCCAACTAGCTCGTGTGCGGATTCAAAATCAGCAGGAGCACGATGCACAACGCTACAATCAGAGACACCGGCATGTAATGTACGAACCTGGCGACAAAGTGTGGGTCTGGACACCTATTCGCCGCCGTGGACTCTCCGAAAAACTATTGCGACGATACTTTGGACCCTATGTTGTTCAGCGACGTTTAACCGACGTCACTTATGAGGTGATGCCTGACGGGGTGTCGACATCAAAGCGACGCCAGCACCAAGCTGACGTCGTCCACGTCGTGCGTATGAAGCCATACCACTCAGTCTGACCTTAACCTCCTACTTCCTTTTGTTCTCATCGGGACGATGCTTCCTAAGGAGGGGGGCAAATGCCGCATAGAAGACGACGCAAAAGATGACGACAAGCGCGAGCCTGGAAGTGAAAGAAGCTTGAACACAAGACTTGTTCTGGTCGACCATTCAAACCATCTATCGCTAGGTTCTCCTTGGTCTTCTACCGAGACGTGACAATATTAATGAGGCGGTTTTGCTTGGATGTTATAAGTTAGGCTTTGCGAAATACAGCACAGTAATCTCCACAAAATCGAATTTGTACAATCGGCAATCCTCAATCACAATAATATTTATGCGTACAAGTATTTATGCCGAAGGATTCCTTGAGGCCCACCCGATCAGACTGGGAAACAGCTGCAGAATGTTGCCGACCAAGTGCGACATACTGTTAATATAAACAGCAGGAACAGGAAGACACAAGACAAGATAAAAGGAAGCTATATGACAAGCGCTGACTCACAACTCAGTCTAAGCCTTTACTGCAAGGTCCAGACAAAAACAAATGTGACAAAAAGGAAGCCTTCGCGTCTTCCTGTTCGCGCTGTTTATATTAACAATGGATGCTTACCATCTTGTCCAACAAAGTATCTTGGTAAGCGAAATACTGATTGTGTTTTTTAAAAATAATTTATGGATGAAATAGAGATGCTTCGGAAACCAGTGCTTTTGGTACTAAAATTAGCCAGTGGTGCTGAACGTTATGAAATATTTTAGCGAAATCTAGAAACGTCGCGTGAATTGCGCTGCTATTGTTAAGGGCTCCTGCAAAAGAATGGATAACGGTAAGTAGTTCGGTCACTGTGGAATGTTCTTTGTGGAAGCCTAGCTGTATGTTTGTCAGAATATCGTTGCGATCTAAAAATTCATTTATGCTAGTAGAGATATAATGTTCCAATAATTTGCAAGAAAAAAGATGTTAAGGATATGGGTCGATAGATTTTACATTAGAGTGGTTGGCTTTTTAAAACACAGATAAAACTCGAGCTATTTTTAATTGATCAGATAGTCTCCCTGTGTGCAAAGAAACACGAAAATGATGAGCAGATATTTTGTCAGTGATTCCACGTACCCACGAAGAAAAGAGTTTGGGAGATTGTCGGACCCTGAGAAAGATTTAGTTTTGAAGTTTAATGACACGGAAACAACACCGTTATGCTAAAGATAACCTGCGATGGATAAGCTGGCTTGAAACATCATATAACATTGAAAAACATGTCGAAATAATTGTAAATGCTGAGCGATGATATCCTGATTGGGAACCATTGTGTAATTGAATAATGTTTGGGATAGGAGTGTTTTGTTTTTCGCGCTAATGTGGCGCCACAATTTAAAGGTGTCACTGAATATCTAATTTGGCAACATTGTCTTCAAAAAACAAAATCTTTATCGGAGTGCAGAATGTGCAAGAGTTTTTCGTACGTGATCGAATATGCTCTTTTATACACGCTGTTTTTTAGGCCTTTAATTCGGCGTGTTAGGTAAGTTATCTTCCTAGTCATCCGAGCAGCCTACTTTCATATGAATTTGTATTTTTCAGGTAACGAATTGTCTAGCCAATAGTGATATGTTTCTTAAACTCACTCCATAGTATGCATGCGTCAGTGCTATCAAATTCTGCAATGTATGTTTCAAAATGATCGCTAATTAAGGCGTCATCCGCAAGTATGAAGTCCAGGACGCGGCCTGATGCACACTCGTTTGTTTTTGGTCTTGAAAACGGGTTTATCGGTATAGAAAATCTAACTAGATGTTTATATGTAAGCCCATTTTTGACAGATACAGTACATTCTTAGAAAGCATGAAAGAAAAATTATAAATATAGAGCTGAGCTTCTTGTACGAAATTAAAGCTTCAGCTCACAAACTACTTTACACAAGTTAAGCGTAAGCATTATACATAAGAGGAAGTCCACATGTTTGTTTACCTAACCGCGGCTGCTGCCGCTTCCAGTCAAGTTCAGGAAAGTTGAACAACACTATTTTGCTGTTCTGTATTTTCACATGTGCAGTAGTGACGTAGTCAGATAAGCATTTGTGACGTGAGCAGGCTTTGGACTGCATACAAAATAAATACGATATTCCAACGAAAACAGTTTCAAGCAAAGGCATTCTAGATCAGGTATTTCTTCGAGCAAATCAGTCTGTATGTTGTTTTTAACAATCACGGCTTCTCCACCATCCCTGCATGACGTTTTATGAAATGCACCGTACTTGTGAGGGGGACAACAATGTCTTAGGGAATTACACTTTGCAGCAACATTTTCGTAGTAGTGACGTCAGGATCATGATCAAGAACGAAGATTTCAAGCTGCTCAGTCTTATATTAGTATACCGGCCGTTCACGTTAAATATTCGGAGCTGCTTATCCTTTCCCGTTCTTAAATGATTGCCACAAGTGCGTTTATGATGGAAAAATATTTTTTTTAGGAGCAAGAGCCTTGTGACTGCATGAATGTTTCGTAATAATGTGTTGACTGAGCCAGTGAAGGCGCGCACAACTATGCTTGTTTTTCGCGATACTATTTTTGTTCAGTGATAACTTGTCGTCCTCCTCATCGTCCCAAACGTAGGCTTGTCTATTCATAAGCAGTTTATCAAATGGCAGTGAAACATTATTACCTTTATTGCGGTTTGACTTGTATCTTGTGCGGATTGTGTTCTTGGAGCGACGCGAAACATGCCGAAGGTGCTTCTAAAGACCCCCCATGGGGTCACTGCGAGAGGGAAGGAAAGAAGCAGCGCTGCTGACCCCTCTCGAAGGCAGCTCATCCGACAATTGTTGTCACAACATCCGTTTCATTCGTGCACTGTTTAGGTCTCGCGTCCCCATAGGGCCACTTTTTGCTGGCGTAATAACCTCTTGTTTCGACGCTGGCCGCGCGCGGGAAGCTAACGGGGAGACGGGAGACTCGGACAGCGGCAGGTGCGTATGTTTTTCTCTCCACCTTCTCAGGTTTCGTCCGGGGCATTGCGGGTTGTGAACGCCCATGCACCGTGAGTGTTTGCTCGAAACTAGGCCTGAAAGGAGTCCGAGCCGCCACGTTGAGCCACCGACGTGTGACCTGTGCTGTCGAGATGTACTCCACGCATCCCTGATACTTCCTCTTGATGTGTCCCGCGTGCTTTATTCCTGTGGTTGGCCATGCGGCCCACGAGCGCCTTCAGCTCCACCACGAAGACGTGAGTAGCCTTTGCATCGGGCTCGCGGCACCGCGGCCCCGGCTCAGGTTAAATGGCTAAGCCGGGAGTTTTAAAGAGATCTGGGATCAGATCAGTGTTTATAATGCGGCTTTCGCAATAATAAACTCCTGTGCTTATAATATCGGCTGTTGCATCCTTGTGAGCAGAAGCGAAGACGTGCAGTAAATGCTTGCTGTGCCCTCGGCTGGCTGCTGGCCTGAACGATATGCATAGGTGAGATGCCGCGTACCATCTAACAGCAGCGCATTTTTCAAGAGCAATCCCACATCATTCTCCCAAAGCTTTTTTATCTCTCTGAATTTGCGGGGAGAGCCTTCCCAGATCGATATACAAGTTGTTTTTAGTTTTCGTGCATGTTTTAGAATATCTGCATTTGACGAGAATCTAGTAGCTTGAAAAAACGAGTCTTGTTTTATTTTCAACATGCTTTTGTAGAACATGATTTCGTTCATAGTAACCGGTGGGAGATTCAGTAGGTCTTCGATATTGGTTTGCTGACGGTGCGTTCTATCAACTCGAAAGTGTCGTCCTCTTCTTGGTAGCCGTGCTCAGCTAATTTGACCTGTGGCTGCTGCTTACGAGGTCGTCTATTCTGTTTACGGTGGTCTGAATTTCGCCATTCATTGACGCTATTTGGTCTTGAGAGAGAACGATATTAATTTCGAGTGTCATTACTGCGTTTAGTTCAGTGTCGATACTAGTCAGTCGGTTTTTGTTTATATCATTGATATCTGCCGCAATATCTTCCAGTTTCTTTGCAAGTTTGTATTGTTTGGATCGGAATTTGATTCTATATTACCACCGAGAAACAGAAGCTCTTTCAAGTAGGAGGAAAATCAATAAAATAAACTATACATCCGTGGGCATGGCAGCAAAAATAAGAAGGCATGATTAGTAAATATATATTTCCTATAATATTTTCCTTCCTGTGGAATGAGGACAAATGGCTTAACTTTATCACATACTTGAAATGTTGCGGTGCCCAGAGAAAGCGCAGGCACAGAGCGTCTTTTACAAGCTGGATGGTGTAGGGGTGCTGTTCCTAGCTTATATGCGTTGATATCGGCGCCTATTTTCTCTGATTCTGTTATTGGCCGATTCCAGCACGTGGATATATGCCCAGGAGCCACGAGAGGACGCCACCATGCCCACTGGACGTGCAGCCCAAGAGCTGGTTTTTTACAGTCAGGCAGTGAATGGGCACAGTTCCTTGGCCATGTGCGTTGACATCGGTTCCTGTCCTCAATGATTTTGTTGACGACCCATTCCAGCACGTCGGTAGACGCACAGGAGCCACATGTAAAGCGGTGATATTTAGGATCAGGTGACCATCTAACAGCCTTTGCTGCCCAGCAAAGCTGCTGACGGCAGTGAACAGCATGCTGATCCACAACTGCTTAATGCAGACAAACTAATTCAGTGACCATATCCTTGAAAAGCCGCCATACCTAGTGGACGTGCTGCCCAGAGCGGATATTTAATAAGCAGGTAGTGCAGGGGAGCTGTTATTTGCTTATGCGCGCTGACATCGTTCCGTGTATTCTCTGATTCTGTTATAGGCCGATTCTAAAACATCGGTAGATACACAGAATCAACCTGAAAAGCCAGTGATATTCAGTGTGAGATGGTCATCTGCAAGCACTGGCGGCACAGCGAAGCACTGACAGTAGGCAGCAGCACGCCAATCTACAGCTGCGGAATAAAAACAGATTTAGTCACCACATCCTTGAAATGCCGCCATGCCCAGTGGATGCGCAGCCACAGAGCTGGTCTTTTATAGGCGGGCAGTGAAGGGTGCTGCTCCTTTGTCATGCGCGTTGACATTGGTGCCTGTCTTCGCTGGTTCTGTTATCGGGCGATTACAGCACTTCGATATATACACAATATCCACGGTAAAAGCGGGTGATATTGAGAATGAGATGATCATCCAACAGCTTTGGCGGCTCAGCGAAGCTGCTGAATGTAGGCAATAGCATGGCGATACACAGGTTCGGAATGAAGATTAACGGGTGAGAAAAATGACTTCCTCGAAATACCGTCGTGCGTGGTTGCGCCACTTGCTGTGACGAAATTAATGGGCCGTATCTAGCCATGCCACCACACAAATTGTAAGACACATTAGCTCTGCCTTTAAGGCTGATACGCGATGTTGTCTTTGGCTGCAGTGTGCCGCTCTTCTCGTGGTTGCTTGTTCCCATATTAGTTGCTGATCGCTTATTAGTATTTCCTTCACCTTCCACTCTGGAATTCACAAATTAATATTAGCATACAGCCAGAAGCTGCGGCGCTAACCAGGTACCTACTGTAAACGAACTTTCTACAGCGATATAAAGCCCCGTTTGAAACACACCGCACGGATCGAATGCTGAGTCGCCTTGGATTTGCATGTCTGACTCGATATCAATGAAGATGTGAAGCCTGATTTCAATCCCGTCCTCCTGTTTCAGATGTGCAACCCAAGGTGGCAGAAAACCGCAACTTTCTAACAGCACGTGGTCGGGTTACGTCACACGACGTATTTACAAATCAGTGCTCGGCCATGTCACCTGCAAACTATTACTTTAGAAAGGGTATATTTGATTTCTCTACCACAACGTCGGCAACACTGTTTTTCCTACAGGTTAGAGGTTTTTAGCTGTACCGCAGTAATACGTCATTTCTCCGGTCAGAAGTTCGGCAGTGTCGCGCTCCATCCACGATTTCGGGACACAGAGCTTTATATGGTGGCTCCGATGCGGCGTCCTGAAAAAGTGGTTTTGATCTTGGTTGCTGCCGCCGTGTTTTGATGGGTGTGAAGTAAAAGGCTCCCGTGTGCTGTGCGATCCCGGTGTGCACTAAAGGACTACAGGTGCATGGTCAAAACGTTTTGAGCCTTCTACTGGAGCATCCCTTATTGCAGCTGTGGTTTTCTCATATTAAGCCCAAATAAAAGAACGTAGATGTCACGGCACAAACTGCGTTGGGAGAATGCGAAAGCATTAGCGGTGCAGCGACGTTGTACGAACAACGACGTTTCATACAACTGTGTGCATTTACTCCCCCCCCCCCCCCCCCCCCTTAAGATGCAATCGCCAATCTTCGACCTCCGATGCTACCACTCGAAGATGTGTAATTGTTTCCAGCCACACGTCGGTGTCTCGCGACAGTCAGGGAAGTTTGACACAGGCATCTGATTGCCTGGCTGTATGATTTCATTAAACTCCTGACATCATTGGTAAATGACGTCATATACCTTATCAGCCCATTGACCTAATGCGTCACATGAGTCATGATGTCACATGGCTTAAGACTGATATCTCAGTGACGCGATCAAACCACTGAGGTTAACATATACTCTGTAGCAGTTTTTAGAAATTTTTGTTAATTTTAATCTGTTTATACAACCGCATTAGTTCTTTCCTCCAGTTCCCTATGGCATACTTAAGACAGACAAATAGAATTACTAAACCACACCTACAAGTCATCGGGAAATTATATTTCACAAGTGTGCCGTATGTGCCGGATTGTCACTTGGCTGTGACTTCAAGAAGGGACCAGCTTACAGCGACACGTTTGCAGACACAACATACGCTAGTAGGGCTTTCGCCTTGAAACGTACGGCAAATCAAAACTTTCGTAGGGTAGTGGAGCCACTGTAACATTCCTGCATATTGCGGTCGCAAATAAAATATAAACTTTTTGAAACGATAACAGCATGCTGGGTAACAAAAGCAGAGAGAAGCACACTTGCGTGCAATTTGGCTCCAGCTTTAAGAATAATATGCCACAGCATTAATAGCGGCTGCTTGCTGATCCTCTTGCGGTTCCTTATTCATAATAGTGCCATTTGCAATTGAGATAGTTAAAATATCTTACTTGGTGCCTATAAGTACCTCAGACGTATTCAGTGGACTATATTCTAATGTTACGATATATTATGCAATATCCGTCGACATTATGCAAAGCACCACTGTAACGAAGCCCCACGAAAGTTCCTGCGTAGCTGAGGTTTAGCACGCATGACCTAAGAGCCAAGGATCCGAGAGTGTTCGATTGTTTTGCATCCCTCATAACACACCAATTCTCCGAGTTAGCCGTTTTCACCCCCTCGGCCCCGTCATGTGGTCCCGTGATATCACACGCATCCAACCGACAGGTCATGCCTGGACGGGTTACTTGTCAACTACCGCCTGCGAAAATCGTTCTCACGATTTTTTACTCACCCTGATTATTGCAATTATGACGCCTGATTTTTAAGACGCAAGCCCTTCTTGGCTCATCAATAAAGTGACTGCCCGCGGAAGGCCTGTCCAGAAGACAGATCCAAAGCCCAATCCAACACAATTCACATAACAAGCCAAAAAAGGCGAAATTCCGGATTCAGTTATGACTACTTGACTATAGTACCTTAATGAGGAATGTGTCAAGCACGACAGATCCATAGCCAATCTAACAGTAGGCACATAAAAAGCCAACATTTGCTATATTGTCTAAAGTACTAAACATTGGGAAATCGATAACCAAAGGTTGTACGCAAAAATAAATAAGAAGAAAATAAAACAAAAATACACTTAAAAAGACATAATTATATAAATAAAAATAAAATTTTCAAACGAAAAAAATTGCCCACAATTACGTTACTTCCTAATGCGAAATTTGAGCGCAGCTCATCAGCTCTTTCACTTTTTCGATAGTTAGCCGCCGAGTGTACCCCATACCCCTCCCCGCCTCCATCTTCCTGCGAGGCTCCGGTTGCTGAAGCGCAGGCTCAAAGGGGGCGGAGCCGGTAACGAGGCTGACGCGGCCAACGTCGACGACGACGCGAAACCCAGGAACGGGCGCCAAAGAGCTGCGCTCTATAAATAAAACTACAGAAAAAGGATTTCGCCTTACTGCTCCTGAGAAGTCTTACTTGTCTCGTCGAAGTTTCTATATGCCGTTTTTTAAGCAGTTGGGTTAAGATGAGCTAGCGCCTAATCATCGCATCATCACCGCAGTAATCAATTTTACTTGCAGTAATAATTCAAAACGATATTTTTAAATTCGCGAAGAATCCTGTATCGGCGGTCTGATGTGTGGCGGTAAACCATTTGGACACATATACAAAACGTGTGCTCTGGCACCTTCCTCAACGCCCTGGTTGCAGCATTACTGTCAGCTTCTCTGTCGCAACCTGTGCACTCGTATTCGTCTGTCAAACAGGAGTGTCCATTAGAGTCACGTCTGTGTGCACTCTGCATACAATGGTTATAAATTTCTATTCTGCAAAGAAGTCTATTTCAAGATTTCCGAATCCTACATAGCGAGCTGAAAGTACTGGATTATGTAGAAGACCTGGCTTTTCTTCTGCGCAGGTAAGCCTAGTATAGATGAAGCTGTCTACATTATGAGGCGTTTTGAATAGTTTTTGGTGCCTAGCTGGACCGTTACATTGTCGCGGATGTGGTTTAGTTTTTCGAGATCTACACCAGCTGACTATGCAGGCGTGGCAACAGAACATGGTGGGGTAGCTGGATATGCGTGCGTGTACAAGGCAATGCCTTGGCGTGTTATTAAAAGCATACAGGCGCAGTGCAACCTTTTGGAAATACCGGCTTCGGCTCTACAGACGTTTGTCCGACACATTCTCTGAATATTCGCCAAAGCTCAGCATATATTCTATTTTAGCAAAAAAAAAAAAAAAAATATGTTTTTGCAGATCATGCACTGCGCCAGGACTTTTACTCAGCGCTTTCTTAAAGTTATTCCAACATTTACGTAGCCTCGTCCATAGAACCCATGCGAAGAGATTTCTTTTTCCGACCTTACAGTGCCGGTGGGATTATTTTAGTTCACCTTTATGTTTTCAGATTGTTCTCTGTTTTATGTTTTTTTCATGGTACATTTTGTCGAATATTTCGGGGCTGACTGCCGATAAATTTAGTCAATGCTTTGCCAATGTTCATTATGCTCTTTAAGGTCGCTCACAGTCCTTGTTTATGAACTACACGCTTTCTGATAGGGCGTTTTTTAACAAAGTTCCTTTTTGCAGTGTTTCCAAAGAACTAGTACAAAGGCTTGCATCCGATGCTTTTCCTTCTCTGATTTCCATCACGAAGTAAAGGTTTTCATCAAAAGCTTACGCGAGTAAAAAAACCGCTACTTTCTCCTTATACTCAGACTTTATTCTAAGTTCATATGGAAACATTGCCGGTGAAAACTTAGCCTTACAAAAATGGCATTTTTGTGTCAGCTGTTAACTACCGCTTTGTCATATGCCTGAAACAATTGAAAATTGCTTCATCAGTTGTAAGGACGTGATTTTGTTTTGTTATATATCTTGCAACTGACCTTGAAACAAATTTAGACTACGTTCCATTTGATACCACTGCACAGTGCAGTACGTTTATGCACCTTTTGGTGTGTTTTTCTAATTAGACTGCATAACTAAAAAAATAGAATGATGAAAAGCGCTATGTCAGTTGTTTCGACAAAACCTCATTTCTTTAAAATGACTGCCCAACTGAGGGAAGCGAATGTGAATGAACTACCTCTGAACGGTAGTGGCACTTTGTCTTCGTGAAGTGGTCTGCCTTACTACTCACCTTGTGCTCTTTATCGTGTATATTTTGAGGGATGTTTTATAGCATTTCATAATACCTCTGTAGAAAATGGATTAAATGTAGGATATTCTTTGAGTGTAATAGGTACTATGTTAAAATGTTTTGCGTTGGATCGATTCCGGGCTAGCTTCCAAATATGAAGAGACGGAGTTCTGTTCCACGTACGTTAGGTAGAAATGGGGTTGGTTTGCTTCTACCCCAAACGTATTACCCTTTTCTAAAGGTCTGTAACCGGACTGCAGGGGACTACCCAGATGACACCGTTTAGTCTTTTGCACGGCAGAAATTGAACGACCACTCCGAGCCAAGCTTCGAAACATCACCGCTGCCTGTGTCCAGCGTGCAAAAGTCTACTACTTTCCTGCTAAAGGCTAGCAGAGCACTGATGCCAAATGCTGCAAGCTACGGAGACACAATGCAGGATACAAGCCTGCAGCTTCCAAATCTTGTTTTCAACGCTTATTTGCAGCGGCAGACAGAGTGGAATGCATTTACGAATATATGATTTTGTCAGCACAGAACTCTTTCTCAACTATGATGACTGAACTTTGAATTCGGACTTTGGTAATATCAGCAGACCAGCGACGCTATGTACATTCAGATGTCGTTCATCTTTATTGTCTTAACCGGAAATGCACAAGCTAATTGGCAGGTTGTGCTTGCTTTCTATATTTAGTTTAAACGGCCTGCGTTTTTCTCTTCAAGGTATTGCTTTCTCAGAAAACATCTGTCAAACTCGTTGTTGTGAGAAGTACAATTTCAGGAATATTTATACTGTGCTTGTTTACGCTTGATGCCTCTGCCGCGCTGCTTCACAAATGAATTTGCACATTGAGATGGGATCATATATACTTAGATAAATCACGGCTCCACGCATGAGCCCTGATGTTCTGATTATTGTGTTCGCTCTCAAGTGATTGTTGCTAGCTTTGCGGTTGATTGTGCTTGTGCCACTAACGACGTATTCCTTTGTGGACTAATGCAGGACGCCAGATAATTTCGACCAGCTTCCCAGTTTTAACCTGCATTGATATTTCCCAATATATTAGGCCGCTGCGCTTCACCTTCATCCAAATGCTGCCGCCGCGGCAGACATCAAAACCGGGGGTTCTAGCATAGTAGTTGGATAGGATAGGATAGGAAATACGTTAATTTCTCTAGGAAGGTCTTGTGCTAGTAGCAGAAGAGGTCCATCTTCCGTCTTCTCACAGGGTCGGTGCCCCTATTCCAGGGCTCCGCTGAGCTTCGCTGCTTGCTGGGCGTGCTGGATCAGACCTAGTTGGCAATGCAGATCACCGCTGGAGAGCCGGCTCTCCCACTGTTCCGCACTCGGGTCTTTACGAATGCTATCGTTATTTCTACATTGCGACGTGATGTGGTATAACGAAGGTTTGCTACCACACCATGGGCTGGTGTCCCGATATTGTGACGGGCAAATTTTGCTTAGGATATGCAGGTTAGGGAATGTTCCTGTCTGCAGTATTCTCCAGTACACTGCCTCTTGTTGTTTTAGATCCCGATGAGGCGGCGGATAGCGGATCCGTACACCCTTATAGTAGTTCGGAATGTCTGAGTTCGTAGGACCGACTCGCTCGGGTAGATCGTCCGATTGGGAGGAAGGTCGGCTTGTGTACCCTCGAGCTACCTCGTCGGCGCGTTCGTTCCCCGCTATGTCGGTGTGTCCTGGCACCCAGTAGATGTTGTGTGTGACTTTTGATGGGGTCGTGCTCTGGAGGAGCCTGAGCGCGGCGCGACCTATGCGGCCGTTCATGTAGTTACGGCACGCTTCTCTCGAATCTGTAAGAATGGTAAGGGACGTGTTGCTTCGATACCCGGCTACCATCGCTAGAGCAACGGTCAGCTCCTCCCCTTCGGTTACCGTGCAATCCCTGACTGAGGCGCTAGCTAGTTCTTTAGGTTAGAATCAATAGCTGCCGCCACTGCGCTGTTATGTGAGCTTCCTGTATACGGAGCTGCGTCCGTGTATACCGTTGTGGATTTTGTAGCTAAATTTGGTTGTACATACTTCGCCCGGGCTTCCCTACGGGCCACATGCAAGTTGGGGTCCATGTTCCGGGGAAGGGAGCTAACCTTTAGCGTCTGGCGAATTGCGTCCGATATGCTCGCAGTACGATTCTCGATTTTCGCAATTCCACCTAGCCCCAGTCGCCTAAGAAGCGAGCGCCCCGTAGGAGTCTGCTGGAGCCTGGCTGTCAGCATGAACAGTTGGGCTTATTTGATCTCATCGAAGGTGTTGTGAGCTAGTAGTTTTGCGTTGGAGGCGTGCATTGGTAGGTGCAGGGCTGTCTTGTAAGCCTGTTCAGTGAGAGACCGCCTATGCACTATGTTGTTTTCGCCGCTACCAAGCTGCTAAGTGCTTTCTGGATGCCAGTGGGCCAAACTGTATTCAAATTTTGCATCTTTCTTTCTTTCTTTCTTTCTTTCTTTCTTTCTTTCTTTCTTTCT
>JAJIZL010020340.1:1089918-1101384 GCA_023969395.1 Amblyomma maculatum
TCTTTCTTTCTTTCTTTCTTTCTTTCTTTCTTTCTTTCTTTCTTTCTTTTCATTATCCCCACTTTGAGTCATCATAAGGATTTTATATGTGCTATAATCATTGCTTTAAGGTGTTAAGCAAGAAGACACAATCTCCCCAGTACTATTCAAAGCTTGTTTAGAGGAAGTATTCAGAGACTTGGAATGGGAGCAGTTAGGGATAAGGGTAGATGGAGAATACCTCAGTAATCTGCGTTTTGCTGATGACATTGCCTTGCTAAGCAACTCGGGGGATGAACTGCAAATAGTGATTGATGACCTAGACAGAAAAAGTAGAAAGGTAGGTTTGAAAATCAATATGCAGAAAACTAAGGTAATGTTCAACAGCCTCGGGAAGAAACAGCAGTGTACATTAGGTAGCGAAATACTGGAAGTAGTAGGCGAATATGTCTACTTAGGGCAGGTAGTAACCACAGATCCGGACCATGAAAAGGAAATAACAAGAAGAATAAGATTGGGATGGAGCGCATTTGGCAAGCACTCGCAGATTATGACTAGCAGCTTACCGGTACCGCTCAAGAGGAAAGTATACAACAGTTGCATCTTGCCTGTACTCACCTATGGGGCTGAAACGTGGAGGCGAACCAAGAGAGCTCTACTTAAGTTGAGCACAACCCAGAGGGCTATGGAACGAAAAATGGTAGGGGTAACATTAAGAGATAGAAAGCGAGCAGAGTGGGTCAGATAAATAACTCAAGTTACCGACATTCTAGTGGAAATTAAGAAGAAATGGACATGGGCAGGACATGTAGTGCGAAGAGAGGATAACCGATGGTCGCTGAGGGTAACAAACTGGATTCCAAGGGTAGGAAAGCGTAGCAGGGGGCGGCAGAAAGTTAAGTGGGCGGATGAGATCAAGATGTTCGCAGGGGTCAAGTGGATGCAGCTAGCACAGAACCGGGTTAAGTGGAGAAATATGGGAGAGGCCTTCGCCCTGCAGTGGGTATAATCAGGCTTATGATGATGATGATGATAATCATTGAGAAGAATGCTCACAAGCGCACATTGTCATTCGACGGCAAGCTGGTTTGGAGACGTTCAACCTGAGCGGGTGTCATGGCTGCCAGTGTTGACGAGATTAGAACGGAAGTGAGGATAAGGCGGCCGTAGCTGACGCCAGAAAGGTCGACACTTAAACGCAATTGGTCTACAGATATGTTCAGGACGAAAGCACAGAGCTTTGCTGTAGCGTGTTGCACTCAGCAGATACTTTCCTTTCCGTATACGTTGACATATACTTAAGTCAAAAATAAAATTGATTTTTGTTAACAATTCATAAAGAGAAACGCAAAAATTACAACTTTCGTAACATTGCGCGGGATAGTAGGATGTTCGAAATATTTATGCAAGACCCATTTTACACCTGTAATACTGCTCATCATTTTCCCCAATTACAAGTCCACAGGTCTACCTTGAAGGTGAAATTGATTACGCAGTTATTCTGGTGTCTTGATACGTCGTTCATTTAGATGCCTCAACTTAGCACAAAACAATGGACATCATTTTGATTTCACGGCAAAAATAATTTCCTGGTATTGTGCACTGCGAAAGGAGTACATTGTTTTCACGAAGCTAGGATACATAATTTAGCGTTTTTAATCTGGTAAAAAATACTTTCACTCGGCCAAACCTAAGCAAACAAAGCGAAAAATGGCGGCACCTTGCACTCGACCCTGTTCTCTTTGATTATCTGCGGCAGCCTCTCCGCGATCTCCGTACATTGGATGATCAGACTCGGCCTGTCGTCTTGGCAGCGTCTGAGGCCCAGACAGCTCACGAAGTGTCTCGCCTGGATTAACAATGACGACTGCTACCGCTACGTTTTTGAGAGCTCTTGCGATCCGTTGGCACCGGCTAAGAGGCAGCAGGGGCTATCTTCGTGAGTAGTTGTTTCCAATATCACCTGGTATCCTAGGTCTGCATGTTCAATAAATTAACGTGTGGATTTGTTTTCTTTTATCACAGATAATTTTTCAACGCCAGGATTTTAGCCCCACACGCAATGCATGAGAGGCGCACGCTCGAGCTCTTTCGCATCGCTGTATTTTGGCGTTCGCGCCATCACTGCGGATTTTTGACGTATTGATTTGCTTGTCGAAATCAAGAAGAAATGGGCATGGCATATGCTGGGGAGACATGAAGACATACAATTGTAAAGAGTAAACCACAAGATTCAACAGAAATACAAGCGCAGGTAGTAGGGCGAATGCTAGCAGGACGATTAATATAAGGAATGTAGCAGTGATCAGGGGTGGAACTTAACACAAACACCGTGTTAACTTGAAGGCTATTGGAAATGCCTCTGCTGTGCAGTCGGCGACGGCAGACTGATGATCATTGTTACGGGAAGTGGTTGACCTGTTCATGATGGTTGCAGACTAAAAGTTCTAGAAGAAGAGCTCGGTCTCTATTTACAAGTAATGAGAAGTTTACATATCACCGGTAATAAAAATAAAAATATTATGAACATAAATATTTTATGCAATAGAGAAGCAGTATATACGCTAGTATAAAGGCCACACCATTTATTTATGCTTGTTCTGTCACACCTGATTATTACACGAATTTCAGTTCAGTTTAGTTCAGTCGTGTCCGATTTTACGTGACCCTATGGACCATGTCACGCCACGCTTTCTGGTCTCTCACTATCTTTATAACATCACATAATTTCATCTGCAGTGCCTCGAGGATGCCATCTAACCATCGCGTTCGCTGCCTACCCCTTCTCCGGTGACCCTCAACCTTTCCCAACATCAAATCTTTCTCCAGCGACTCCTCTCTTCTCATCAGATGACCAAAGTAGCTGAGCTTTAACTTTAGAATTTGACCCACCAATGAGCAGTCAGGGTTTATAGTTGACGATATCGACTGATTTGATCTTCTGGCAGTCCAAGGAACTCTCAAGAGTCTTCGCCAGCACCACAATTCAAACGCGTCAATTCATTAGTAAAAGCTCAAGGTTAGTCTGATCCTGCTGAAATATATTCGCAGGAGGTACTGAGGTTTCAAAGCGCAATGAACCACAGTAAAGAAACTTTTATTTGAACCACACACAAGTGAAATATTCGGAGTACTAAGGCATTTGCACATTAAGTACGAGCGAACAATTTGCAAATTTGCGCACAGCAGAAAGCGAGAGAGTCCAAGAGCGTAGAATCTGGATTTTAACTCCCGTAAGCTACATGCCTCCTTCGAAACAAGTATGGCACAGCGTTGCACACAATTTTTGAGGCACTGCGTTCTTTAAATTTATGGGCGTATGGCAGACGAAAGTTAGTTTACTTCAGAACGAATGTGGCAATTAAAAAATTGGATCTGATGCCAATACCTTTGCAACAGGCTTGCACAGGACATGAATCAGAGACGTACATAAACCAATGAAAATTTATTCTTATTGCTTTCTAACGCAGACGCAAAAACAGTACTATGAGCTTTACTAAAAACTGTAAATATTGGAACTGGTCACCTCGGCTCTGTGGTAGAGTCCACACTCGTGGTTTTTTAAATTTACAATCTCGAAGTCTTTGCGCCACAGCGTTAGATTGAGGATCTTTAAGTGGTTTCGGAAGCGGAGCATTGATGTTTCAGTTGGGCACGAATAAACCCAAATGTTAGAATAGGAAGCTTACCTTGTTCTTACACTTTCAGCCATTAAAACTCCCGTTACCAGGAACACAAAGTACGATAAATACATATTGAGCATTTTTGGTCTACAAGCAGAAGTTGCAGCTCAGTACAACGTTTTAAAGCCAGGGCAGCGTGAATGACGTGAATATTCTGCAAAAAGAAAATGAGGACAATAGTTGAAGAAGTACGACTACAGTCTTCAGAAGATACTATGGAGCAAGGATGTATCTTTTAAGGTTTATATATAGTTTTCATTCGAAGTAAATGATTTGCGCAATGTTTATACTTTCTAGCTAACACAAAAAACTGCTTTTAAAATAGAACAATAGAAGAAAACCAACATGTGTTCGTTAAATGTCATCTCGTCAACGTCGGTGCTTCTACAAATAAAGCTTGGAAGGAAGGTCACGACCCTTTGCTAAACGACAGCAAACATTCGGTAAATGTTAATAGCTTTGTAAAGGCTCCTAATTTAGCGGTGAGTTCCCCGAGACCTCAACTGATGTTTATTTCAACCGCGGGAAGTCGGCTATGATCTTTTTCCTGGGATCTTTTCTGTTGTTCCGGTTTCTCTTCTCGGTCTCGCAACTATCCTGTGTTCTTTAATCTTCTTGGTGTTTTCTCAGCCTCGTGGCTCGGGCTTGCCATGAGGTAGTCTACTCAGTTACTCAATGTTTTCTTACATTCCAAATGTCGCTACTCGTAGGCTAGGCATTGCGAAAATCATGACAAGATAACCTAAGTGTATCATTTAAGTATCCAAATAATCGCTTCAATGGGTAAAAAAGTTTAGCTTAGTTGTGCTTAATGGCCCAGAGGCTACTAAGGTCATCATGCGCCAAGCGCAAGGTTTAGTGTATTATTTTATTTTATTTATTTATTTATTTATTTGAAATACCCTAAAGGCCCAATAGGGCATTACATAGGGGGGGGATGTGGAAGCAAATCAGTGTAGAACAAAAACAGATTAACAGATGATGTTATGGTGGTATGTGAGGGAAGTATATAACTAATCATAGTAATCTTTATACAAAACTAGAGAAAAAAAAATGTGTAAAGGGTCTAAAAAAATGGGTAAAAAATCTATAACTCATTTAAAAACATACCTTCCTTTAGGAATGAAAGAACGCAGGATTTATTGACAAGTGAGTCCTTTCCTAAACGTAGGTGAGGATAAAAAGAAGTATGTTCATTGAAGTATTGTGGGAAGTGTTTTCTTCTCATCTTAACCATTTTTTTTGCATGAGTATAAAATGTAGAAAATAATATAATCTCTTTACTACACAGTCCGCATGTCATTCTTTATTGTTTTCCAAGAATAAAGCTGTGTTTAAGGTGTGTGTGTCCGATGTGCAGGCGACATAAGATGACTTCATTGAGATATTCTTGATGAGAGCATGACTTCCATTCTTCTATGACAGGTTTTAATAAGTGTAGTTTATTTTTCAATTCCTTATTCTATACTGACTGCTATTTTTCTTTCAACTTGTATTGCACTAACCTTAAGCTGCCCTTGTAGGGAATGCGTACTTTCTAAAATTTTTCATGAAAAACTGCAACAAATAAATGTCTAAGCATGCAGTCTTACCCTTAATTGTGTCAAAATGTATAAGTAAGGCTCTTGACCTGGCTCAAAAGCAAGCTTTATTGCTAGCTGAGGCTTGGGGCTGTAACCGAGGGACAATCATTAACAAAGCAAACTTCGAAGCCTGGCATCGTCTAATAAAATTATAACTATTACATATATCTACAAACCTTAATACAATTTTCAACTTGGTGCAATGTCTGAACAAAACCTAATAAACCTAAATTGAATAAAGATTGTGGTGCTGAAGGCGGAATGGAATCGCAGATCAGGCAGTGAGAATCCCGGAATTTCAAAACTCAAATGTTATCCTCGATGAACTACACTTCCATAGACTATCATTACCGAATACGCGGTAGAGGTAGGTGGTCGAATAGTTAGAGTTCGCAGGTAAATTATCTTAGCAGACAAAATATATGATTAAGAAACGCTAAAGCATGAAAGCCGCCTACCTAACAGACATGATAAAGATGGCAAAGCTATGTAAGGTAATGAATAGGTGCAATATTTGCGACATAAGAAAATATGCAGAAAATTGTAAAGGCTATAAAAATGTGGCACCCTTAATGCGGCGATGAGGAAATAACATAGGCTGAAGTCAGGTGTATGCGGTCAGAGACAAGGTGGGAAATGTCAACACTAATATGAACAACACAGTAAGTACCCGAGGAGTTCTGTATCGACCTAGAAAGTAGGTGAAGTAGTAAGGACTGTAAAGAGATTAGCTACGGTGAAGAGCAATCAGACGCTTTGGAAGTAACGAAGGGGGAGGTTAAGGAAGCTTTAGAAGCTATGGAAAAGGGAAAACTTCGGGTGAAGATCAGAAAATTACAGATTTGTTAAAGGATAGGCGGATAATGTGCTAGAAAAGCTAGCCATGCTGAATACGTGATGCCTGGTGACATCGACCATACCGGAATCGCGGAAGAATACTGTGTATATTTAAATGACAAAAAAGGAGACGCTACGGACTTAAAAAGTTATTGACCAATCAGCTTACTAACTGCCACGTGCAATGTATTTATAATGGTAATCATCAACTGAATAAGGCCCACCTTAAACTTCAATCAACCAAATGATCAGGCAGATTTTCGGAACTGGTGTTCTACTCTCGATCATATCCGTACTGCACACATAATCTGGTTCCATACCCGTTCCTGCTGTAACTGGTGCCTATGTGGAACCAGATTGAGGGTGTATCAAACGAGGGATACAAAATGCTAGAAATATAGCCAGGCCCTATGCCTAGCATTCATTTATTATGAAAAATTATCACATTTTGTTGAAATCTCGGCAGTCATGCAGGCATTATTAAGTCAGGGCTTAGATGAGAGGTATGTGAAAGTACCGGAAGATATCTATATTGGCTGCATGACACTGAAAGTTCAGCATACGGAAAGTAATAAAATGTCCTAATGAATGGTGTCATGTAAGGAGAAAGGGTATCCCCAGTACTATTTAAAGTTTGTTAAGAGGATTAGAGGAAGTATTGAGAGGCTTAAAATGGGAGCAGTTCGAGGTGAGGGTTAGTGGATAATACCTCAGTACTTCGAAATTAGCTGATGAGCTTGCCTTGCTAAATAACTCATGAAAAGTAAAAAGGAGACGAAAAGCGAGAGGTAGGCCTACAAATAAATATTACTGTTAAGTAGCTTCGAGAATAAACAGCTGTTTACAATGGGTAGCGAAACACTGGAAGTGGTAGGAAATATGTCATTAGGACAGGTAGCTACCTCGGATCCGGACAATGAATGGAAATAACTAGAAAAATAAGATGAAGATGGAGCGTATTTGGCAAGTACTCGCGCATAATGACTAGAAGCTTACCAATATCGCTCAAGAGGATGGTATATAAAGGTTTCATCTTACTATACTCTATTATGGGGCGAAAAAGTGAGGATAATGAAGAGGGTTTTACTTGACTTCAAGACCAAGCAGAAAGCTATGGAATGGAACATGATGGCCATAGCGTTAAGAGATAGGAAGCGTGCAAAGTGGTTCTGGAAAAGTACTGGTGTTAATAACACTCTAGAGAAAGTCAAAGAAAAATGGGCATAGGTAGTGTGCGTGTATTGCTAAGCGAGTATAACCGATGGTCGCTATGGTTAACGATTTGGATTCCAATAAAAGGAACGCATAGCAGCTGGTGGCAGAACGTTAGGTGGGCGGATGAGGTTAAGAAGTTCGCAGCGGTCAAGTATATGCAGTAGTACGGGACCAGGGTAAACAATAGAATATGGGAAGGCCTTCGTCATTGCATTAGGTGAAGTCCGACTGATGACAAGGATACCCGTGATAAATTAGTGGTGCGTGCGGAGTCTTTCTTTAGACTCCATCTTACTCAATGATGATAAGGATGTTATATTGACATTTGCCTCTACCGTTGCGCCTCATTGACAGAATCTGGATATGTACAACATGATGCCCTCTTCTGTATACGAGATCCCAGCCATTGTTTCAAGTGGCAACGATTTACCCATGGTTCACCGAGGTCCAGAGGTAAATTGATATGCATTCTCTGTTTTGCTGTAACCATCACAGTGACAGCTTCGCACAACAACAAGGCTGCGCCAGTTGAATATAAAGGTGAACATCCGACCTATTCAGACTGGTGACGAGAGTGGACAATATGGAAAGAAATGCTACCTCTTGTTTTGAATAAAAAAATTTGTATTTGGAAGCTGGTAGACATGAGTCCAGAGAGATATATAATTCCAGAAAGCTCTATTGGCACAAGTATCTAGCAAAACTCCGCTATAAAATAAGGACTCCAAGAAACTCGTGTCGAAGAGATTCAAGGCTTGTACTCGAGGAGGCGGATTATTAAAGCATGTTGAGGCAGAACGAGCATGCACTGCCTGTATCGCTGAGAAGGCGAAAAATACGACAGGATGTTGCACGGCGTCTTTACTAAGTAAAGAAAAGCGAAGTCTTTATAAAGCTAAAAAGAGAAACGAAGATTGGTATTAAGAAAACATCAGGTAATGCTTGTAGATGGCACGCAAATATATATATATATATATATATATATATATAAAGGAGACAACCATGAAAGGTTCAAGGTATCCGTAGGGGATAGGTTTTTTATGTTTTGTAGTTGACATTGCAAAGAATCATTCCTGTGGCGAATTTAAGCAGAAAGCATATTGAATGCAAAGCGGGAGGAAAAACAACGCGCGTGTGGGGAAATCTCACCATCGGCGCTCCACGGTACATTGCTGCACTGTTCAGGAATATGGAAAACTACCTAAGAATGCCCAGAATGAATAGCGTTTTCAGCGTTCGTGCAAACGCCCTATGCTTCGAATAGCAAACTCTCAATGCAACTTTTTGAAACACCACAATGTTAGCAGAATTATTTGACTTTTACCGTGTGCTCTGGGCTCGCAGTTGTAACAAAAATATGGAGTACTATATGTGGAAAGATATCTCTGTGTAAATGAAAATGTTGGACGTCATAGTACCTGCTCAATGTATAGCAAGAAGTAATTTATTGCTTTCGCTTTATGAAATATAAAAATCACTTTTATTGGCGACGAAAGTGGTTATCAAATTATTTCGAAATAATATCTTCTGGGCGCATCAAACTGCAAGAATAACGTTTGTGCGCACTCAGCACACAATTGCACAGAGTGCGTTAGAGTGCAAACATTTTCCAGCGTAATCTAAACCTTTCCTATAATCACGTGTAATTACATTTGCCCTGCAGACCTGCCTCCCTGTAATGACATCCCTCTAAGCTGCACGTTTTGCCACCTTTTACCTTGCCTTCGAATAACATGCCACACGCATGCGCATTCTTCTCCTTGACTGCGGCATGTCTAAAATCCTACACATGGTCACGCTAGTGAACATTGATGCGGACAACAAGAAGAAAAGTGATGGATAAAAGTTTAATATTTTTGGCCCCACTGTCAGGCATCGAACTCAGGAGTTTTTGATTGCAGGAGTTTTTGCTTAGTATATGGCTTTAGTGCATGTCCAGTTTTTGCAGGGTGTCCAAGCTAACATTAGCCAAGGGTTAAAAAAATGAAACCTTTGAGTTAGGGCAGTAAAACCACGTGTATACAGCTGCCAGCCATCTGGTGCACCACAGGGAATGGTTTATTTTGCAATTAGCTAATTAGTAAGGATAATTTTTATTATTTACGAACTATTGCCTTTACGCACAAATGGATTTGCAAAGTTCGAGAGGACCTTACAGAACCACATTCCATTTATTCCTTTCAAAAAAAGCTCAAGGTGTACCGTTTTTCGTAGGGCTAAAACAGCCCGCGAAACAAAAAAAAATATCACAGGACTGGTGTATTCGTGCGCCATGATTGTGCTGCTCTCAAGCTGATTTCAGTGAAATAAATGAGCAGCGGCCTTTCCTCCACCGCCCCGCTTCAGCGGCAGGCCGATATTTGTGCAGTGGTTTCTTGGTTCGCTTCAGGTAGTCCGTGCACGTGACGGCGCAAGTCTCAGTGAGCTGACCGCGCTGGCTCAATCGATTTACGGGTGCCGCTAATTTGTTCATTCAAACAACGAATAAGAGCACCATATTCGTGGCTCACGAATGTGTTAGTTACCGTGATATTTTTTTGCATTTCGAGGGCTTTCTTTAAGCTTGGAAAAAAGATACACGTGAGGCTTTCGTTATATGAAATATATCGAGTGGGATTTCAAAAGGTGCTGTCCAACTTTGCAAATAACACTTATTGTCTAAAGGCGATACGTGGTAAATATATTAGAAGAGATATAATTATTCATTAGTTAATTGTACAATAAAAATTACCTGTCGTTAGCCAGATGGCTGGCAGCTATATACAAGTGGTTTGTGGGGCCTATCTCGGATAATTTATGCTTTAACCCTTGGCTAAATGTATCTTGGACACATGGTATATGGAGAAGGCGTGTAACGTTTGCATGTTGAATGTAAGAAGCAGAGATTCTTGGGAGCATGCATCGAGAGTGGTCGTTGGGACTCTGTTGTTCAAAAGACTAGAAGGCATCCTTGGGCATGGTCTCCTGCACCTAGATAAAGACTGTAAAAATAATATATGTCGAGTAAACGGAGGGATACCCATTACATATTTAGATATACTTTTCAGTCACGCATGCCCGGTAAAAAAAACTACAGAACCATGTCAAAAAAACGACAAAATACTCTGTAGTTCTGTCGTAAACGTCAGGTTTTTCTGTAGTTCTGTAGTTTTTCTGTAGTATGTGTCTGTTGCCTGTAGTTCTGTAGCACTTTTCTGTTGTAACTACAGAAATTTGTGATGATACTACAGAACATTCTGTTGTCACAACAGGTTTCCCGTCAAAAACTGCACAGAAATTCTGTCGTGACGACAAAAACTTTTCTGTAGTTTTTTTCGACTGGGTGCTTTCAAAATATTGTTGCGATGGAGCAATGACGCCGTACTGGAAGAGCAGAGTGTGAGTTTGAGAAGTGGAAGCGAAGGTCGGAAAGAGAGCTGATTTAAAACTCCTGGCGAAACCCCGTCCTGAGTGAAGGTTTCACGTTGCAACATCTTGGCGCAGATGTTGGGTACATTGACCGGCTCAAAATAAACCCCACCATCTGTGCAGTCTGCTGTCGCTCTGCACAGCTTCAAACAGTCTATGAGGTCGTGGGTACAGCTAAATATACGACGAATTCTGCTTGTTAAACAGCTGCACCCAATTAAGCTTTAAGACCCAACTGAAAGCGCGGCTCACCTTTGACGTCACAAAGCCTTACTGCTTCATCAGATTTGAACTTCACTTTGACTCTAAGCTGGGACTTCAGCCTACTTATCGCGGAAACATTTTAACCGGTATCAACTAGAGCTAATGGATTCATACCGATAACGGCCACACAAATGCTGCTCTTAAGCATTGAAACGGGATGAGGTATATCAGAACAGGGCGAAAATCCAGCTGCCTCACTTCGATCGGTCGCGCTGGTTAGGTTTCCGTACAGGATTACGGAGACCACCGCGTGCGAAGCACGGTTGATGAGGTATACCCCGATCCGACGCCGGGGAAGAATTATAAAGTGTGGTGTGCCGATGTTCTGTTCAGAGGAGATGAGTAAGAAATCACGCTAGGTGCGCCCTTGTAAGCCGCTCACACTGCGAACATCGATGGCCCGTATCCATAAGGTGAACGGCGGTGGCAGAATCTTGAAATGTGGCCTTATAATAATAATAATAATAATAATAATAATAATAATAATAATAATAATA
>JAJIZL010020340.1:1106250-1126460 GCA_023969395.1 Amblyomma maculatum
GTACTCCGGCACAGTAGTCGGGCGTCTTACCACTGCACCACCCCGGCCGGGCAGAAATGTGGTCTTAATTGATTGATTTATAGCAAAGGAAAGGCGCGGGTAACTCTCTCTCACTTGTTTTCTGTGGACACCTCAACCGCGCCTTAAGGGAAGGGAGGAAGGTGAGAGCGAAAGTGGAAAAAGAGAAAGAGAAGCCGTAGTGGAGGGCTACGGAGTAATTTCGACCACCTGGGGATCTTTAACGCGCACTGACATCGCACAGCACACGGACGCCTCTTTGTTTCGCCTCCATCGAAACGCAGCCACCGAGGTCGAGTTCGAACCCGGGTACTCCGGCACAGTAGTCGGGCGTCTTACCACTGCACCACCCCGGCGGGGCGAAATGTGGCCTTGATTGATTTGTTGCAAGAAAAAGGTGCGGTAACTGTCGCACTTGTTTTCTGTGGACACCTAAACTGCGCCGTAAGGGAAGAGAGGAAGGTGGGAGTGAAAGTGGAAATAGAGAAAGAGGAGCCGTAGTGGAGGGCTAAAGCGTAATTTCGACCACCTGGGGATCTTTAACGTGCGCTGACATCGCACAGCACATGGACGCCTCTTCGTTTCGCCTCCATCAAAACGCAGCGGCCGAGATCGGGTTCGAACCCGGGTACTGTGGCACAGTAGTCGGGTGTCCTACCACTTCACCACCCCGGCGGGGCGTAATGTGGTCTTAAGTCCCATAGCGCAAAGAGGAGGTCAGGGAACTCTAGCCTTGTTTGTATAATGCGTAGAATATGCATATTGCATATTGCGTAGCCTTGTCTGCATATCGCGTGGTTGCTTAGATTGCAGGTTCTGACATGTTGATTGCGCCGGATTTGTTATGCGTTTTGTGTTTTCTATGAGTTTGGACAGGCATTGACAGATTTTTCTTAGCACGATGATTCTGCTGTTCAGACAAAGACAAGCCCCTTGTAAATGTTGGCTCGGCTTGCCAACTCAAGCTCCCCTACAACCCTTGCTCAGGGCTCTTTCATGCCGTAGATATCTTCTTTCTCTTTTATACCTTTGTTTTTATGGGCCAAATAAAATGTTGAGTTCATCATCATCATCATCAGCCTGATTATACCCTTTGCAGGGCGAAGGCCTCTCCCATATTTCTCCACTTAACCCGGTTCTGTGCTAGCTGCATCCACTTGACCCCTGCGAACTTCTTAATCTCATCCGCCCACCTAACTTTCTGCCGCCCCCTGCTACGCTTTTCATCCCTTGGAATCCAGTTTGTTACCCTCAGCGAGCATCGGTTATCCTCTCTTCGCACTACATGTCCTGCCCATGTCCATTTCTTCTTAACATTTACTAGAATGTCGTAACTTGAGTTATTTCTCTGACCCACTCTGCACGCTTTCTATATCTTAATGTTACCCCTACCATTTTACGTTCCATAGCCCTCTGGGTTGTCCTCAACTTAAGTAGAACTCTCTTGGTTAGCCTCCACGTTTCAGCCCCATAGGTGAGTACAGGCAAGATGCAACTGTTGTATACTTTCCTCTTGAGCGATACCGGTAAGCTGCTAGTCATAATCTGCGAGTGCTTGCCAAATGCGCTCCATCCCAATCTTATTCTTCTTGTTATTTCCTTTTCATGGTCCGGATATGCGGTTACTACGTGTCCTAAGTAGACATATTCGCCTACTACTTCCAGTATTTCGCTACCTAATGTTAACTGCTGTTCCTTTCCGAGGCTGTTGAACATTACCTTAGTCTTCTGCATATTGATTTTCAAGCCTACCTTTCTACTTTTCCTGTCTAGGTCATCAATCATTATTGGCAGTTCATCCCCCGAGTTGCTTAGCAAGGCAATGTCATCAGCAAATCGCAGATTACTAAGGTATTCTCCATCTACCCTTATCCCTAACTGCTCCCATTCCAAGTCTCTGAATACTTCCTCTAAACAAGCTGTGAATAGTACTGTGGAGATTGTATCTCCTTGCCTAACACCTTTCTTTATGGGAATTTTGTTACTTTCTTTATGCAGAACTATGCTTGCTGTGCAGCCACTATATATATCTTCTAGCACTTTCACGTACGGCTCCTCTACCCCCTGTTGAGTTACCTTTCTCTTATTGTGTTTTGAAACCTAAGTGTCCCAAGTTGTAACCATGTTCACTGTCTGTCTTCAGACGTTAAAGGTGATCATTTAGTGCCCAGCTGATAGCCACATTAGGTGCTGGATTTGTACTTGCAGTTCGGCCCTAAACATGTATGCTGAGCCTGAGAGCAAAGAAGCAACAAGCCAGTTGTGCATGCCTCGGCAAATCCGAAACTACTAAAGAGACTTATAGTAAGTTCTTGTTTTATAAGTGCTCTTGAAAAACCATGCGCACGCGAACAGATAGACGCATTTCAGAGCCAACTGCGTCGTTTTAAAGAAGCGAGACATCCAGTGGAGATTTTAATTGCTGTAGAAGAGAGCTCTATGATATCAGGAAGCTACTCAAAGTGAACAACTGTCAAAGGAAGGTTTCTGTATTACTGTATTTACAGACTGGGCAGGACGGGAGAAATGGCTACACAGTATAAAAAGCATTGAACAGGAGTTGAGTAGAAGCCTTAGTTTGCAAGCCCAGCCGACGTTTTGACAAGAGAACTTGTCTTCGTGTGTGTGCCGATGAAGACAAGATGAAGACAAATATGGAAAGAAATGAACGCCTGCTTGATTTAAAATGGCAGCCTGTTGCTTGGTGCAAGAAGCCCGGATGCAGTGTAATGAAAAAAGGATACTCCAAATTAGGCAGCTGCAGCATCATTTAAAAATTCATGAACTACATAAAAAAAGCAGGTGACAGTAAAATATGAAATATCCATCATAGCAGAATTGTCATCAGGAAGTGGAAAATAAAACAAAATTATTAATTCAAAATTGTCAACAAGAAAATTGGCTTGTCAGCTGGGTAAAATTGTCGCAGCAAGGTAGACTGAAAGATAACTGATTGTAAAGCTGCGTCAAGCAACAAAAACATTAAAAATGTCAATGCAAAAGTATATCTATTTAGTTATTTATTTTTTTCGCCCTCAGTCACTGAACTGATGGAGTGGGGAGTGACATCAATAAGGTCAAATGTGGCTATCTTAGGTCTTTGCTCAGAAGTAATGCTGAAGCAGTGTTGAATTTCTCACGGCATTTAGTTATATGATCTCAATTAGTTCCTGCTAAAGCTTTTTATTTCCATATGCCACAATTGTAGTCTGTATAAAGAAGGTGCCGTATTTCATTGTTTTTATTCTTTCACGTTCATATATTTTGTTGTCAAATTCACGTTCTTATTTGTCGAATATATATGCAACCAAAGGTAAGAGAAAGGTTTTACATAACATTAGAGATGCCTTCAATGCACAGTTCCTGATTTTCTTTTCACATATCCCTCACTTCTTGTGTAGGAGGACACGAATTGTAAACAGTTGATTAGATGTGGGAAAAAGACACAATCTTCTCAATCTTTTGTTGTGGGAAATGTAATAGACATAAGGAACTAATTTCATGAAGTATCTTACAGATGCATTGTTTGGGCTCTCCTGGTTGGTTTCATATATCTTCTGCTGTAGACACACTGAAATTGCAGAAGATGTGTTTCCTGGAACGACTACGATAAATGGAAGCTGTCATACAGATGGCTTTTTGTTCGCATTCCTTGAATAACAACTTTAAAGGCCAGCTTGAACTTCTCGAGAAAGCAGGGTATGCTGAAATGTCCTCTGCCGTTTTGCAGCATGTCTTCTCCAAAAAGTAAAAAACCCCAACCAGATCTGAGTCTTGCAGTATCAAGACAGTGCGTGAAATAAATGCTTATCTCCATGAAATTTCCCGCAATATGAAGAGGCACAACAGATATGATGTCAAGGTGGTTTCCTGTACTAATAAACTGCTGGTAATCTTTCCCATTTTGAACAAGAAACAAGACATATGTGAAAATAAAAGTGGTAGGTTGAAATGCACCACTAAGGCTCTGCACAGCATTTTTCTGTGCTGCGGTTGTATACACATTGTACAAATGAAGTGCATCAGCAGCAGACTGTATGATCACGACTGGGCAATACAAATATGAGATGGCATATTCGTGAAAAAGGCAAACCTGTGTACAAATCCTACAATTGTGGCTGGTGACAAAGCTAAATCTCGGCAACAAATGATTGAAGCTTTTGATATAATTAATTCTGGAGATAATTGCGTTTTTTTTTCTGAACAAACATTAGCCTTCTCAGATGGTCACGTGTGACTACTGTCATTTCTGTACTATGTGTTTTTACTGCGGCTTAAGCCTTGCTTTGTATACTGCAGAAGAGGTTGTATGCCAACTTTGGGCAGAAACTCTGTTGATCTTGTTCTTGCCTCACCGCCAGACGTAATCCAGACAAGGTTGAATGCTAAGGCTTCAGAGGCCACTGTACAATGCTATTCAATTTTTCCACTCCAATGCCAATGTTGTGAAAACAAAGTATTTTGGGAGCTGCAAGGACATTACGTGAAAAATAACACCGACTAGCAGATTTTCGGAGTGCTACTTATGTTGGTCTTGGCTAACAGCAGTAGTTAGTTTTAATTACTAGTCCTTCGGGAATAAAACTAATTTTAGTATATATGTGCCTATATTATGCATTTACTGTGATGCAACGAGGACTAATCTACCCGAAATTTGTTACAGATAAGGCAACTTTCCCATGAAGGGAAAAGTAAAGCTTTTAATGACAAGATTAGTCATATGTCTAAAAAAATGAACTTTTGACTTTATTGGTGTGAAAAAAATTTCTATCAGGACATGCTAGCCAACAATTGAAGTGAATCTCAAAATTCTAGGATGTGCTAATTGGTGGTATGCACTTTTTTGAAAATTTTTTACGAATCATTTCAGTTTCTATTTTCCGTCTGAACGACAAGCTCCTAAATGAATACCTAATTATTATGTACTCATGGACTCAACTAGCTTTGCATGATTAGTTACTACCTAGGCATCGTTTTCTCAGCTGGCGATTATTACTTATCATGACATTTACGAACTCATGAGCTTAATGTAGGCTCATGCTATATGTGCTGTTATTATAAATCTGAGCTGCTTACAAGGACTAAAATACGTTAGACAAATTTTAAGTTTCAGCCAGTCTATTTTTGCCCCTCCGACTCCTTTAAGCTATGCAAAGTGGTGCCATTGATGCCTAAAGCTTTTCGAATCCCTCAGTTATATTTTTGGAACATGCATTTTGCATGGACAATTTCAGGATATAATCTACCTGCATGACTCTTCCCATCATAATTCTGACTTATTTCTTTTTTCTGTTAGTAGTTTCCATTCTGCTTGTGCAAAAAAATAAAATCAACTGTGAATTCAAAGTTTTTCACCTGAGGTTTTCATTGTAAATTGATATTCTTTACAATGATTTCGCAAAACATGTTAGCCATGTTCTTGATGCACTTTAGCTAAGCTGTGATGCATGTGCTTTGGTCAGGCATTATTATAATGAATTAATTTCTCTCATTAACTGCTAACGTATACTCCTGGTGTAGAAAATGGCATTCTCCCTACAGCCGTTATTGGTGCAATATTCATATATGCCTTCGAGCCCTCTTGAAATACCGGGTATAAACTAGTGTCACAGATAAGTGAACGGCCACATATTGAGGGCTCTTTGATCTATGCCTAGTGAATTATGTGTTAGCTTTTTTATTGCACTGGATACCACTGCACTATTTTCACAATGCATTTATGAAATGGTGCAACTAACAATAACATTTTTCTGTTCGTTTCTAGCCTGGCCTACGGAAGACTACAAGACGTAATACATATCTATTGCATGTTGTCGTCAGAAATAAAAACGTTCGCTAATATACACTATGTTATTCCCCACGTGCATGCACTTGGATATGCAATGTGACACTTATCCTACAAAAATTCATGATTTTCAATTTACTTTTGGAAACAGCACACGTTTATATGTAGTGTGCATACAATCAGCAGCTTTTATGCGGACAGGTGCTTCTGTTTAGTTACTGAAAATTACATAATGTGTATGTGTACTGCATATGTAATGAAGTGATTTGAGCTGGGCCAGAAACAGCCTGCATTTTATTATGTGCACTGCATCTTGGGCCATTGGTGGCTAATGTCATTTGTGCCATGTTGCAACAATACTGGATCATATGATGGATGAAGCTTTTGGCAGATTGTATTGTGAGGTTTTTGTATCAGTTCAGTTCAGTCGTTCAGTCGTGTCCGACCCTTCGTGACCCTATGGACCATGTCACGCCACGCTTTCCGGTCTCTCACTATCTTCCTAACATCACATAACTTCATCTGCAGTGCCTCGAGGATGCCATCTAACCATCGCCTTCGCTACCTACCCCTTCTCCGGCGACCCTCAACCTTTCCCAACATCAAATCTTTCTCCAGCGACTCCTCTCTTCTCATCAGATGACCAAAGTAGCTGAGCTTTAACTTTAGAATTTGACCCTCCAATGAGCAGTCAGGGTTTATGGTCGACAATATCGACTGATTTGATCTTCTGGCAGTCCAAGGAACTCTTAAGAGTCTTCGCCAGCACCACAATTCAAACGCGTCAATTCTTCGGCGGTCAGCCTTTTTCACAGTCCAACTCTCGCATCCATACATCACAACTGGAAAGACCATAGCACGGGTTATACGGATCTTGGTTGGCAGACTAATGTCTCTGCTCTTTACTAGGCGGTCAAGGCTAACCATTGCTCTCTTTCCCAGAAGCAGGCGTCTCCTAATTTCATGGCTGCAGTCTCCTTCCGAGGTAATCTTGGAGCCCAAGAAGAGAAAATCTGTCACAGCTTCCACTTCTTGTCCATTGATGCTCCAGGACTTGATAGGGCAAGATGCCATGATCTTTGTCTTTTTAATGTTCAGTTTAAGCCTAAACTTCTCACTCTCTTCTTGTATGCGCATCAGAAGTCTCTTGAGTTCCACTACACTTTCTGCCATTAAAGTGGTATCATCCGCATATCTAAAGTTGTTGATACGTTTTCCAGCAATCTTCACTCCAGCTGAAGACTCGACCAGACCGGCCTTCCTTATGGTGCACTCTGCAATAGGTTAAATAGGCAGGGCGACAGTATGCAGCCTTGCCTCACTCCTTTCTCAATCGGAAACCAATCAGTAAGACAATGCCCAGTTCTGACTGTGGCCTCTTGTCTTTCATACAGGTTCCTGAGGAGACAGATTAGGTGAATTTGAACTCCCATCTCTTGGAGAGCTTGCCACAATCTGCTGTGATCTACGCAGTCAAACGCTTTCGCATAATCAATAAAGCAGAAGTAGATGGGTTTCTGCAACTCTCTTGCTTTTTCCATGATCTAGCGAATGTTGGCAATTTGGTCTCTAGTTCCTCTGCCCTTGCGAAACCCAGCTTGCACGTCCGGAAGCTCCCGATACACATACTGCTGCAGCCTTCCTTGGAGGATTTTCAACATCACCTTGCTAGCAGCGAAATAAATGCGATCGTGTGGTAGTTGGAACAATCTTTGGCACTGTCTTTCTTTGGAATGGGGATGTAAACTGACCTCCTCCAATCCTGTGTCCACTGCAGGGTTATCCAAATCTTCTGACATAATGTATGCAGAATGTTAACAGCGTCATGGTTGAGGTTTTGAAGCAACTCAGCTGGAATGACATCAATTCCGCTAGCTTTGTTCTCAGCAAGGCTGGCTAAGGCCCATTCAGCATCACTCTTCAGGATTCCCGGCTCGAAATCAGTATTCACAAGCGTCTTATGTTGGGTTTGCACATTCGGGTCCTTCTTGTACAGTTCTTCTGTGTATTCCTGCCACCTCTTTATCTCTGAGGCTTCAGTGAGGTCCTTGCTTCGTTTGTCCTTTATCACGCCCAGCTTAGCACAGAAGCTTCCTTTGATATCTTTTGATTGTCTTATACAGAGCTCTTGTGTTCCTTAATTGGCTGTTGTCCTCAACTGCTTGGCACTCACTGTTTGTTCAGGAAGGCATTCTTATCTTTCCTTGCTATTTTCTGAAAATACGCATTGAGAACCTTGTATCTTTCTCTTTCCCCCATAACTTTTGCCATCCTCCTTTCCTCAGCTATTTGCAAACCTTTTTCAGATAATCAGTTTGCTTTCTTGCATTTCTTTTGCTTTGGAACTACCTTAGTAGCAACTTCTTGTATTATATCACGAACATCAGTCCACATCTCTTCGGGCTCTCTGTCTTCTAGATCTAATTCTTGAAATCGATTCCTCACTTCCATAGCATATTCTATCAGAATTTGATTCAGATCATACCTGAAAGGCCTTCTAGTTTTCTGCGTTTTCCTCAATCGAAGCTTAATTTTGGCATCAAGAAGCTGATGATCGGTGCCACAATCGGCCCCAGGTCTTGTTTTTACTGCTTGTATAGCGCTTCTCCATCTCTACCGGCAAAGAATATAATCGATCTGATTCCTGTACAGACCGTCCGGTGAAGTACATGTGTACAGGCGCCTCTTGTGCTGTTGAGAATGAGTATTCGCTAAGGTCAGCTTGTTTTCTTGACAAAACTCTACTAGCCTCTGCCCAGCTTCATTTGGCTCGCCAAGACCGAACTTGCCTATAATTCCGGAAATTTCTTCACTCCCGACCTTAGCATTCCAGTTTGCTATGAGAAAAATGACGTCTGATGATGGGGTGCGGACTAAAAGGCATTGTAGGTTCGCATAAAATCTCTCAACATCAGCTTCTTCAGCAGTAGTGGTCGGTGCATAGACTTGGATAACTGTTATGTTGAAACGGTGACCTTGAATTCGAAGTGAAATCATTCGGTCGTCTTTGGGGTTGTACCCTAGCACTGCTTTGCCCATTCTTCTGTTTACTATAAGAGCGACCAGATTCCTTCTCTTGGATTCGTGCCCACAATAAAGGACATAATGGTCGCCAGAGTTAAATTCTCCCATTCCGGTCCACTTGAGCACGCTGATACCCAAGATATCAATGTTCAATCTGTCCATTTCTCGCTTGACGACATCCAGTTTACCTTGCGTCATAGATATTACATTCCATGTTGCTATGTGATATATCTCCTTGCAACATCGGACTTTCCGGTCGCTTCCCGACACATCCTCTGCGGATCTGTGTGGGCCTCGAATCGGCTGAGGACATCGATTCCAATCCGGCCTAAACATTCAAAGATATTGTAATTTTTTATCAAAACGCGCATCGCAAATACCCTAACCCCTGCAAAGGGTTAGGAAAAGCGAACGAGAGGCTGCTCCTGCGCCTCTTCACTAACACAATGCTGTGCCCGGCAGTACTTAAACATTTTGACTCACAATTCACTGGACAGTGCCAGTACTGTGGGGAGGTGGCTGACACCTACCACATGGTATGGGCCTGCCAACAAAACCCATCCCTTCCCCCCATCCCTAACCCTTCCCGGGAGGACTGGGAGGCGGCCCTGCTCTGCTGCTGCGACCTACAGGCCCAAAGGTCCTTAACGCGGCGTGCGCGGGCGGCGGCAACCGCCAATGGGGTCCCTGACTAGGGTCTCCACCAAGTATTATAAAGCCGAAGCCCTTAAGGCTCCGCGTCAAACCTCCCATTATGAAATAAACGTTTTCACCACCACCACCGACACATCCACAACTGAGCGTCCTTTTGGCTTTAGCCCAGCCGCTTCATTCGTCCTGGAGATACTAGGAATCGCCCTTTGTTCATCCCCAGTAACATGTGGGACGCCTTTCAACCTGGGGGGCTCATCTTCCGGTACCATATCTTTAATGGTATTGTGACTGGCCATAGGGTTTTCTTGGCAAAAAATACTGGAGTGGGTTGCCATTACCTTCTCCAGTGAATCACATTTTGTCAGAACTCTCTGCCGTGACCTGTCTATCTTGGGTGGCCCTACAAAGCACAGCTCACGACTTCGTCGAGTTTCGGAAGCCCCTCCGCCACGACAAGGCAGTGATCCATGAAGGGGAGGTTTTTGTATACCTCTCAATAAAATGTCCTACATCTTAATCATAAGGCCCGGTATTTGTGGCTACACAGCATGAATAAACTTTGTGACTCACTGGTTACCAACTATTTAGTGCACATGTTAATATTCAGGTTATTTCTGCTTCAGCTCAAATGACGGTTACGGAGGTAATGCACATGCGCATTATGGAATCAGCAGTAACAAGAAAACGGAACCACCTGTCTCCACAAAAATAAATTTTCTCCATTGTATGCTATACGAAGCCCTTCTGTACTAGGCATACAGAAATCGTCATATGAAGTGCACGTTTCTCACATTTAGTTTGTAAGCACATTACATAGCTTTCCTGAAACAACAAAACAGAATCATCTGTCTTCGGAGAAACAGTTTCATTCCGTAAGCACTGTACGAAACCTCTCATTGCCAAGCACACGGAAATTGTCGTATGTTCTGCACATATGATCCGTAAATCCCATGCGGAACTCTTCGGCAACGCATTACCAACGGGCTTTTACGTAAACGAGCGCTCTTTTTTACAGTATATATATATATATATATATATATATATATATATATATATATATATGTGTGTGTGTGTGTGTGTGTGTGTGTGTTGTTACGAGGTGGTGGCAAAGCAAGTGCAATAATCTATTGGGCTAACTTGTGCCTGCAGAACTAAACAAGTGGGCGGTGGCCATAGCCACAACCGTGCTGTCTGGTCGTCAAATTCAAAATGCCGGTCGCACCTGTGAATGCTCAACTTAAAAGCAGCGAAGTAACGTCTAAACAAAGCCGCAAACGGTGACTAGAACAACCTGGAACATTGCAGTAACATGCGCGTGTGGCCAGAATCTACGAGACGCATCTCGGCGCATCTTGCGCCACAATGAAACTTATATATCTGCCCCTCGCGGCAACGAGTATGAATAAAGAATACCGAATTGATCCGCGTGCTAGAATAAGAGTGATAATGCTGCATGCCAGCTGCTAGCGAAAAGAAAAACAAATAAAGATTTGAATGGTTTGCGGCAGTATACCGTGGAACAGGCGACAGCACACGTGAACGGCACTCTGCTGGTGGGTGTAATCAGCCAGTGCTACATACAAACTTGAATGAGCTTTATGTAGTACCGATAATTCAGCGCCAGCGGAAAGGAAAGGGGTTATGAGTTCGCCAGATACTTGAATAAAGAGATTCTTGAACGGGTACCTATCGTAAATGAAGTGCATTTTAGTTGGACCGGAACCTTCAAACAGAAGGAGGCTGTAGCCTTTCAAAATCTACAAAAGGAAAAAAAGATCTTTTCACTATTGTAAATTATAAAGCGATAACTTTGCCATTATAAAGTGTATTCTTATACATGATCAGTTGTGAGTGCATGTTTAGTAACAGAACAGACGAATGTTGTCTATAATTTATACAAGACTACACTAATTGCTCTTTCGAATATGGTTTCTTCGCTTAACGTGCTGTAACAGGTAACTCAGCGAAGCTTAAGGCCTGAAGTGCAGTTTTTACCATGAAAAAACACACTTCACCATTTGACATTAGGATACCTTGAGAGATGTGTTTATTTAAAGAATAGATTATGATATGCTCTTTGTTTTGCAGAGCTTCCGTCTCAAGTGACCTTAAAAGCCAGGATAAAAAATCATTAGGAGCTTTTGCAGAAAAAAACCGCCTCCACCATGGCGACACCTTGAGCTCAGTACACGTTATTTTGAAAATAAGTCACTGCGGTACGTCATTGCAGTTTATGTTCTTGACCTCAAATAGTTTTGCTGCTCCAGTAGTCTGATTAGGTGCAAAAAACAAGAACAGATGGCTACTGACCGGCTTGCTAGTTGGTTTTATTCCAATGTTTTAATTTCAAACTTTCTGGAATCGTCGGCGTATTTTCGTCGCAAAAACAACAAAAAGTACCAATTCCTTTTGCTTATTTTATTAGCCTCTTAATAGGCATATTAAGGGAAGGAAATAGCAAAAATTTTGAAATGTTATTTTAAGTCAGACACAAATTTTATCTTACATCAAGTTGACAAAAAGTTAACCTTCTAAACCTTAAATATTTTAAAACATCCTCATGTACCCTTCTTGGTACACCGATACTTACTGCTTGGCAAAGCTGTACCCTATTTTGGTTCTTTCAAGACTTAATTATAAGAGCAGATTGCATCAAACCAAAACAAATATTGAAGAGTTTGATTGATTGAGTTTGCTGGCGAGTTCGGAGCTATAGACACCAGAGCTCATATGTCGTAACGAACGTCTAATTTTTATCCCGGCAGTGAAGACATCAATTAGGAGTGAGCGCATTTCAGCTCTGATCGCACAGAGATTAATGGTTTCGAAATTCGTTCCTTAAGCATCTGTGCCTGGCCCGCATTCTAAAACTCTGTTTACTACCAGATTTTTCTCGCTCCTCTGAGAGGACTAGCCAATAAAACTGAAGTGCCGCTTCAATAGTGCCACACTATATGCGTTATGGATGCGCCAGTTTGATGCTGCACTAAATCTATTAAATTTGCTATCTGCAACCGTTGCAGTGTATTATCTATTATCTGCTGCAGCCTATTAGGCACGAATTTATATCTTTTCAGTAGAAATACCGGCACTTAGAGCGTACCATAGTCGATGCCAAATGCGGTAATTCGGTTTCATGTGCTTCCGTTAGACTCTTGCGGCTGCAGCGTCTAGATGGGCGCCCATTGACTGAAATTAACATTTTAGGTACCTGGCCACGGCGAACGTCTGCGGTGAAGGCCTCCCAGGCACTGCTCCGCTTTATGAAAAGCACAGGCCTACCAGAAAGGCTATGTGTTTGCTGTTACGTTACGTGATATGACTGTGACGTGATGTGATGTGACATGTCTGTGATGTGACTGTACTAACTTAACCCATCCTTCTCTTACAACGTTTATGTCCACTCACCCCTTTCCTCCAGTGTAGGATAGCAAAACAATTTCTTTTACGGGTTAACCTCCCTGCCTTTCCTCATCATCTTCCTCCTTCCTTTCGGCTGCAAAACCATAGACATGAACGTGGCTATCTTCTTTGCCCAATCTGCCGTGGTCGTCAAGCCGGCATATAACATATTATAGAACAAAATAACCAAACCTGTCATATACACAGGCTCTCTTAGTTCTTTTTAAGCCCTTTCATGTGCACGAATAAATATTAATTTCATATGAAGCTACCGTATAATTGTGTAGTGTTTTTTGCGCAGACGTTTAAAAATAGCTGTCTCTTTTCTGCTTTGTCAGTGCAGAATGTATGGTAATAATCTAAGAAGGCTGCAGCGTATGCGCAACAAATTATGGTCCCATGGATATTACATCATGCTATACAAAGATTTAAAGTATATGCTATAAAACACAAAAAAATTATATGGTTTAGCTCCAGGTAACCCTAGTATTGCGAAAGCAACGGCGGAAGCTTCGTTTTCCTGCTACATTATTCCCTTATCATGCGCTATCAGTTTAAGGTGATACTTATTGCGGACACTTAAGGTCATCCTTTAAGGGCGTGAAGCGAGAGCATAAGCTACCAGTCCACATATAAAGTAACGCTTGAACCAAGCCGTATGGACGTGCCGGCGTGTCGTAGAGGTAACGGCAATGCAAATGGTTCTTACAGGCTGATTCTGATATCACCCTCCCATATGAAAGAAGTCACTCAAATTGGTAGCCCCTGCCCGTAGCATAAGGGTAACGTAAATTCAAATGTTATGTCAGGCTGAATGTAATGTCACCCTCTCGTATGAAAATACAAAACTGTGCAAAAAAGACGGGACAAGAAGAACAGAGAGGCACACACGAAGCACAGAACTTCCAACTGAATTTATTTTTAAGAATCAAGGCACTTATAAAGGCGCTAAACAAGATAATACAAGGATCAAGACGCAAAACTGCGTAGGTCAGGAACACCGCATACACGACTGGTTTAGGGCTGATGAGAAGGAATGATATGGCCATCTAAGAACTGTATCTCCTTGTTTGAAAGTGATAAAGAAGGTGAGCTGACGCAACTCCCGCCCTTTTTTTGGAAATTAAAAAGGCCTCGATAACTTCTCTTTCTGTTTTTGTTCTTGCTTTTAATAGGAATTTTGTCCGCTCGAGGTAAGGCACACAGCTTTTGCTGTCGCAGCTCTTGCAATGTATGGGTAGGTTACTGCCCGTGCCTGTACGCAGGGATCGTCTGTGCTCCAGGGCGCGCTCATTGAAACAACGTCCAGTTTGTTCTATGTAGGACCGCCCGCACGATAGTGGTATCTCATAGATGACACCTGAGATGCATTTGGTGAACTTGTACTGGTGGTTGATCTTGCATGTGTTCGGATCCCTTTTTTTTTTGCAAGATCACATGCAAGATCAACCACCAGTACAAGTTCACCAAATGCATCTCAGGTGTCATCTATGAGATACCACTATCGTGCGGGCGGTCCTACATAGAATAAACTGGACGTTGTTTCAATGAGCGCGCCCTTTAGCACAGACGATCCCTGCGTACAGGCACGGGCAGTAACCTACCCATAGATTGCAAGAGCTGCGACAGCAAAAGCTGTGTGCCTTACCTCGAGCGGACAAAATTTCTATCAAAAGCAAGAACAAAAACCGAAAGAGAAGTTATCGAGGCCTTTTTAATTTCCAAAAAGGGCGGGAGTTGCGTCAGCTCACCTTCTTTATCACTTTCAGACAAGGAGATACAGTTCTTAGATGGCCATATCATTCCTTCTCATCAGCCCTAAACCACTCGTGTATGCGGTGTTCCTGACCTACGCAGTTTTGCGTCTTGATCCTTGTATTATCTTGTTTAGCGCCTTTATAAGTGCCTTGATTCTTAAAAATAAATTCAGTTGGAAGTTCTGTGCTTCGTGTGTGCCTCTCTGTTCTTCTTGTCCCGTCTTTTTTGCGCAGTTTTGTATTTCCTTACGACATGAACCGACTAGCCCAACATCACATTTTACTTCGTATGAAAGGCGAGGCCCGAGTGAGCGCTCTTGCCGTGTACACAATCGCCCAAAATACGCCGCTGACTAGACTATCATCATCGCTATTATCCTCCTCACGCTAGAAAATGAGAAATTAGCTGCGCTATTCACGGTCCACCTAGACTATATTATAGCAAAATGATGCTGCAACTGAAGGACATTTATGAAGAAAATTACTTTCGACCTGACTGTTTTCCGCTGGTGACACGCTGTTTATTTTTGCCGGCCTTTCAGGCGTGTTTTCTGTTGTGCAGCTCAGTAATGGCTGAGTACGTTGCTAATAATCGTCTGTGTACATAACCCTTTCTGTACAAAACCACGTGTAATAAATACCACGTCAGAACAAAAAGTACCGGGCGTGGCGCAGTTGGTTAAAGCGCAAAGCCGAGGATCCGAGTATCCGAGGTATGGGGGTTCGATTCGCGGTAGAGTCAATTGTTTTTTATGAGGCACCATGGGCTGTCGTGAAGAACGCATTATCTAGCGTAGTATTGCTCTCGTAAAAAAAAAAAAAAATCCGAAAACACTACAGAATCTGCACTGGAGAAATGTGGAAGCATGAGCGTTGCTGCTGCACACAGCATATCTCGCGCCACTTGATGAACACAACCAGCGTTCCGTTCAATGCCTCAAAGTGAACCATTCTTCTTTAATTTGTTTACAGAAAAGGAAAGACGCAGTATCTCTCACTCATAGACTCTCGCCGACACATCTCACGGACAACACGGCAACGCTCAGGCTTACGTATTTTACGAGTGCAGATCCTGCAGTGCTTACAGAATATGTTTTGGTTAATTGATACCGATTGCTCATTTCTGATCTCTAACAATCATTTATATGGCTCATTAGGACAGAAACAAATCCGCTTTCGGTAGTCGCGACGTCACATTCCTTGGGAAGCGACATTAGTCGTATGGCTATTTCGACATCTGGTTTTAGATTTCCATTTTTAGCCCGAATTAATTACCTAATCATCCTATTGACATATCTTTTTCTGCAGCATCCCCACTTAATAATCTATCGATCAGAACCATACCTTTGATACTAATTTTTCTGAGAACGACACAATGCCTCTGGACACGTTCTGTTGACTGGCTCTGTACACGTGACCTCGCTGATATAGCCTAGTAATTCTTTTGCAGTTTAACCGTAAAGTTGCAAATTTTTAGTTGTGAAGAACCAGAGAATAAGTACAAGTGGGCCCCGTGCAGCCTGCAGATTGATTTGATTAAGTAGCTTTGACAAGATTGTGAGCACATATATACACAGGTTGTATATATACGGACCTGCTACTGGATCTGTAGCTGAGCCACCTCCGCTGCCTCGTGCGGACAGAAAAGAAAATAGAGAAGAAAGGAAAAAGAAGAGAGAGAGAGAAAGACGTGCGCCGCAACAGTAGCCGTCGTCCACCACCGAATTAGTGGCGGGTGGAATGACGGCCTACAACAAACGAAACCCGGTCTCTGGCCGGCCCCCGCAGCAAGCGGCGTTACCAACCGTCCAAGCCCCGTAGGGTCAGGAACTGCCACTCGTCCCCACCTCCCCCCGGGTTACCCCATAATGCACAGGAAGCACTGAAATGCAAGTGTCCTTGTGAGGTACCTTACCATTGGGAGTACCTCCTCATTTCTGCACTAAATCAGTGGATTCTGTCAGTATTAGAGCAAAGCGCATGCTCTTAAGAAGTGTACAACACCCTTAACTTGTAGACTTCCCTGGCGCTTAATTTCTCCTTTTAGCTCAGTTGCATGCAATACATTTAAAATAGCTTTTCTACAACTCGCGTCTTTTAGGTGAGAAGTTTATATGACCCATAATGTTGTGTTAACTTCAGTGTGCATAGTGTTATATTATACAGCATTTTACTAGAACCTTAATCATTTACTTTTTATTAAGGGTCACGTAGTGGAGTAACATATTTATAATCTGAATGCAATCTAAAATCAGCCTGATGCGTGTATTGGACTCATATGCCCTTGAGCCAATAAACATCATTAACGATGAATCAGCACAGAAAGCGTTGCTTTTGAAAGGGTCTAAACACACAAAACTAGAACAAGGCGAAAAACAGAAACATGTTCTAAACAATAGAGCATTTCAGGATATGTTCCAGGTATATAAAAGGTGCCATTGAAAACTGAACCTGACAATGTTTACCGTTAGAACCCTAGCTAGTGACGCTATTTTAGCAGCGTTGTTAGAGCAGCTAGAGGGTATGAAATGCGATGTCATAAGGCATATTGAGGTTAGGAATCCGACATGAGGTACTGTACTGAAGGAAGGGCATGTACTGTGTTATAGAGGTTTACCGCAGAGGCAAGAACTAGGAGTAGGTTTCCTTGTGAATTAGTATATAGCTGGTAATACAGATGAATTCTATAGCAATAATGGGAGGGTAGCAGTCATCGTAAGTAAGCATAATAGGCGGCATAAACTGAAGGTTGTATAGGCCTATACACCTGCATGTAGTTATGATGACCATGCAGTTGAAAGCTTCTACGAACATGTAGAATCGGCAATGAAGAAAAGAAAGACGCAGTATACTGTACTAATGGGCGACTTCAAAGCCATCATAGAAAAAAAGCAGGCAGGAGACCAGGCGTGGTTAACTATGGCATTGGTTCTAGGATGAACAGGGGGACTCACTAGTTGAGTTTGCAGAGCGCAATAATTTAAGAATCATGAATACCTTCTTCAGCAAACGGAAGAACCTGAAGTGGACACGAAAAAGTCCTAACGTGGAGTCTAAATAAAATTCACTTCGTATTGTGTTCTAGCCTCGCCATTATGCAGCATGTAGAAGTAATCGGCCTAGGCAGCATTGGCCGACTGCCGACCTAGCGCCGATCATCGCCAGCTAGTTCGCAGCCAACCTGGCCGGAATTCGGGGCTCGGCCGAGTGACGGCCCTTGGTTGGCAACGTACCAGGTTGGGCGTAAGTCGGTCATCAGCTAAGGCCCAAGCTCGTGCGCCGGATCTAACGCCGACCGATTCGGCCACGCTTGCTCGACCATTCAGCGGCCCATGGTCGGCCACACACTAGTTTGGGCTGTCTGTACTTTCTAGACATAAGCCCTGAAAAATGAAACGCAGGAAGACTTTTCAGATTACCATTTTAGTTTTTTTCATTCAGAAAGTGGTAAAAAATGAAAAAAAAATACGGCAGAGTCTTGCGGAGGCTGCGAGAATGACAAGCCCAGGCACATATATAGAGCAGAACACATATATCGGCAATAAACAATAAATTTGTTTGTTCCGCCTCCTATATTAAAGTTTGATCATTTGAACCGCGCTGCGTGGTGGAAAAGGAAGAAAAAATAGCAGGGGTTTCCTCGTAAGAACGAACAAAGGGTTGTTGGTCGACCTTTTATATTTAATTCAAGATTTTATATATTGTTGACAGACGACTGGAAAGAAAACATCTGCAATCTGCAATAACCCAAAACTCTAAAAATAAGGGCAGAAGTTTAAAAAATGGCTTCCGTTAGCCTTATCCATACTTCATGTAAAAGTGATGGGCCTATTGAAATAAATGAGTTGTAAATTTTCTTATTTGCAGAGTAAATCAATCACGTAATTTTGCTCATCTGAATTATTCATTTATTTATTTCCTAAGCCCTCATGGCCACAGGGCATTATTTACGGGAATAGTACAAAATTATAAAATCAAACTGATAAAAAACGGTAACACATACATACACGTGCCTACAAAACTTGATAACAATGACTACGAGAAAAAGAAACTGGCTGCAAGAAAATACGTTTCGAAAAAGTGATACAACACAATAATTAAGAAGAATAATACCGACAGAAGGAATAAATTCACAACAGTCCAAAAAAGTAGGGAGTAAACACAAACATATTGAATCATTCGTAGAAACATTGAACCAAGACTGGGTGCAATGGCAGAAGGCTATAAATGAAACATGAAACTACTTTCTGAGAAACGCGCTAAAATATATTTGAGCAAAATATGCTTCACAATATGAATGACGAAATGCGAGTTTCGGCAGAACTAATTTCAGCTTTGATACGGGGACTGTCGCGGTTGCCTTTTTGCCTACTCTGCCTTAGGCAGTTCAGAACAGAAACTTTCTGAGTGCTTTCTATATGTATAGCTATTTTGTGGACATATATTAACACGTACAATGAGTACCGCGTGAAAACATAGTGGTCTGTTCGACACCGTGGCTGCATCAAAAAAAAAAGAAAGCGTTTCAATCCCTACTTCCATCGCGAAATGTTTATTTAAAAACGTTGTGCTCTTTGGATGAACGCTAGTGCTCCTCAGAGGGACAGCGGTGTTCACAGAGATTACCACAAGAAAATAAGCAATGGGTGTGGCTATCCTGTCCATTTGGTATGATCAACTTGAAAATGATTAAATTGATAAGTCAACTACACAAAAATGGGGAAATGGCGCTTCGTGTGCAGATTACAGAAAAAAAGAATAATGTTTCCTCTGCCACATGTAGATTACATTTACCACAGCAATCTTGTGAATGTGTAATCAGCATTGCTTCATAGCAGTCTAGTTCGTAAACACATGCTACCAAAAGAACGGCAACGATCTTGAAAACCTTCGAGAGAATGAGTGGCTTGCTGTATGCAAAATGGACACTTAACAGCTCCTAATTCTGGCTAAAGCAATGGTCTATCTCGCCCAATTTTACACGAAATGCCGACGGTCCATCCAGACCTCGGTTCAAGCCAAGTAGCTCCTGTAAAACTTTGTTAACGGATGTATCTGTAAATGAGAGAGGACGATAGACCGACGCGTCAGCTTGAAGATACCACACCCTTCCTCTAGGCGACTTTGTTCTCTCTTGCAACGTTCTTCGTTATTTTTTTTGTAAGATTTAGGCTTTCGCTTACAGCATGTGTCTATTGTTCGCGCGTACAATACCTACAAGACAATGGAACACGTTTGACTTCGCAGCACCTGATGCACTGTTTATCAGTCGTGTACTGTGTAGTCAGCAATTTGATTCTCCTTACAAGTTCCATCAACCCATACTTATTTTAAAGTTCAAGGCATATGAGTCGAATATGCCTACAATTCCTCGCTAGCGATCATATGGCGATAAAACACCCAAGAAGCCCGGTTGCGGTGGATAAATGATTAAGGAGCACCATTGCTGATCTGGTTCGAACAACAGCCTATGCATATGTATGTATGTATGTATGTATGTATGTATGTATGTATGTATGTATGTATGTATGTATGTATGTATGTATGTATGTATGTATGTATGTATGTAA